>JADBJO010005748.1:45000-50000 GCA_016801955.1 Conus betulinus | reverse complement strand
ACATCATAACATGACCATCATCAACACCATCACATGACTATCATCACAGTAACACCATCACATGACCATCATCAACACCATCACATGACTATCATCACAGTCACATCATCACATGAATATCATCAACACCATCATCACATGACTATCATCACTGTAAAACCATCACATGACTATCATCACTGTAAAACCATCACATGACTATCATCACTGTAAAACCATCACATGACTATCATCAACTCCATCACATGACTATCATCAACACATCACATGACTATCATCACAGTAACACCATCACATGACTATCATCACAGTAACACCATCACATGACTATTATCAACACCATCACATGACTATCATCACAGTAACACCATCACATGACCATCATCAACACCATCACATGACTATCATCACAGTAACGCCATCACATGACTATCATCAACACCATCAAATGACCATCATCAACACCATCACATGACCATCATCACAGTAACACCATCACATGACTATCATCAACACCATTACATGACTATCATCAACACCATCGCATGACTATCATCACAGCATCACATGACTATCATCAACACCATCATATGACTATCATCACAGTAACACCATCACATGACTATCATCACAGTAATACCATCATATGACTATCATCAACACCATCACAATGACTATCAAATGACTATCATCAACACCATCACATGACCATCATCACAGTAGCACCATCACATGACTATCATCAACACCATCACATGACTATCATCAACAGCATCACATGACTATCATCAACATCACATGACTATCATCAACAGCATCACATGACTATCATCAACATCACATGACTATCATCAACACCATCACATGACTATCATCAACACCATCACATGACCACCATCACAGTAACACCATCATCATCAACACCATCACATGACCACCATCACAGTAACACCATCATCATCAACACCATCACATGACTATCATCACGTCAGTACTAAGGCTCTGCCTGACGTCGGAGCCTCCTACTGAAGACTCTGCAGAAAGACTGCACACACAGAGGGAAGCTGGGCTTACTGGAGGGCATCAGCTCCGTGCTCTCCCTCTGCAGGGCGGCGTAGTTGATGAAGGGAAGAACCACAACCAACAGCAGCAGGTACTTCAGTCCGCCGCATACAGTCCGCACCACTCCCTTAGCCGGCTTGTCTCCCTGGCGGGGTTCTGTCCCCTGCAAAGATCATCGGCCACATCGTCAGTTCGAAGCCCCACACACCCCGACTCACACACACGTCCGCTCTCAGCATCCTTCCGCGTGGGAGAGACGATGATGTCAAGGTCAGTGACAGACTCCAGACAGGTTCCAGGATTTTCAGGGGAGCGCATCATCGTGTGCCAACCCAATGGTTGTCCCCACTTCTGCCCCCACTATGAACCTGGCTGCTTCTAAAGTACCCACTTCTTTCCCCACAGTCGCTAGTATGGCAGTATTAATAGTTTCTTTTTTTTTTTTTTTTGTCTGTTGCCACAGCTGGCTATCTTTTCAACATAGATTTTGAGTTTGGCACTCCATGATAATCCATGATAATCTGTATGCTCCAGGTCAGTCATACAGCCATACTGACCAGTCCCCTCAAGATCAGACATGATAGTGTATGCTCCAGGTCAGCCACACTGTCATACTGACCGGTCCCCTCAGAATCAGACACGACAACTGGTATACTCTGCCTCGATCCAAGCAAGCCTAAGCCTGTCCCACGTTGTCAGAGAAAAAAGGGACACAACCTTCAGTTCCACAACATCTAGCGCCACATGAACTACTGGCAGAACTCGCCCTCAGCAGCAGCCATCAAAGCTCAGGATGAGCTGCCCATGGAGAACACCACTTCTGCCACTTCACAACTTTCACTCAAGACACTTCACACCTTCCGCTCAAGACACTTCACACCTTCTGCTCAAAACACTTCACACCTTCCACTCAAGAGAAAAGCTGCTTTCTCCCCCACTCCTCCCCCCAAACCTTCCACTGTAGTTCCAGTCCCATACAGCACCAAACATGATGAAGCCATTGACCACTCCCCCCCCCCCCCCAACCTTCCAGTCTGATACAGCACCAACATGATGAAGCCATTGACCACTCCCCACCCGCCCACCCCCACTCCACAAACCTTCCAGTCTGATACAGCACCTACATGATGAAGCCATTGACCACTCCCCCCCCCCCCCCCCCCCCCCCCAACCTTCCAGTCTGATACAGTACCAACATGATGAAGCCATTGACCACTCCCCACCCACCCACCCCCACCCCACACCCCCCAAACCTTCCAGTCTGATACAGCACCAACCTGATGAAGCCATTTTTGACCCCCCCCCCCCCCCAACCCCACACCTTCCAGTCTGATACAACACCAACATGATGAAGCCATTGACCACTCCCCCATCCACCCCCCCCCCCCCCCACCTTCCAGTCTGATACAGCACCAACATGATGAAGCCATTGACCACTCCTCCCCCTCCCCCTGCCCCCCCCCCCCCCCCCCCTTTCCCAAACCTTCCAGTCCCTTACAACACCAAAATGATGAAGCCATTGACTGGGGGCAGAGACAGCAGACTCTGTTACTGTGCGGGAGGTGTTCAAGTGCAGGCAGCAGTCCTATCACCTGAGGTACTCTGTCATTCTCTCCCATCAATATCACCTGAGGCACGCGCCATTTCCATTTTATTTTGAAGATTTATCTTGAAGTCTGTAAGGTCTGTTTTGTTGAAAAGCACACTGATTTCAGACTTTAAAAAAACAACAACAAACAAACAAAAAAAAAACAAAGGCTAGAGCAATGACACATGATCATTTCAGTCATCACATGCTCCATAATTTGAAGATGAAATTTACAAAGTGTTCCTCAATTCACATAGTCTCACAAAGCAAAGCAATGGCCAACTATTCATGGTTCATATATATATATCATCTTACGGTGATACTCATCAGTGAAAAGTGACTCCCTTTACATTGGCAGATAATGGATAATACCTTAGAGACGTCATTCAGATCAATAGTTCACTACTACTGCACATGATTTCCTTTCATTTCATGACACATAATGTTGCCGAGTGTACGTAAGTCTTATCTTTGGTTACCTTCTTTGAAGGGGTAACCAGCGTGTACATAACCATTTGCTGAAAACTGAAAGGCAGCTCCTAGCATTCACACACAAAAGTACGAGTTTATTCATCAGCTTATCTCTCCAGCCTGCTCTCTACCCAAATACCGCAGTGTTCTCCCATCACTGGCTCGCTCTTTCTATGGAAAGCGTACTACTAAGATAACTCGGCAACCAACACACACACACTCTGGGGGTGCTGTTGGATTCTTTTTTGAACCCTCGGTGGTAAGACACAAACAGAGTTATGGACTGTGGTGTGATTTGACGCCAAGAGCACAGACACAATCAGCGTGTGTCTCCCTGATGAGTCCCATCCAGCAGACGAAAGGCCCAGGAGCAGGCGATACCAATAGATCTGCCTTTGAAAGGGATTAAGATGGTTCCCTCATGCAGTTAGTGAATGGTTTTCATATTCATGATATATTTTCTTAATTTTATGTTCCCATTTTCTTCAACCTTTTTTTTTTCTTTTCTTTTTTTAAAGTTCAAATCTTTGCCAAGTCATTACTAAAATGACGTTGAAATTGTTAGCCTGCACTTGTTTTCCCCCACTACTTCAAAGTTCAGCATTATAATCTCTCTCTCTCTCTCTATATATATATATATATATAAAAATTACTGGGAAAAAAAGCCTTTGAATGAACATTATTTAGACATACAACCTGACAGTGACACCCCTTTAGTGTTCATTTCTTTCAAAATTGATGGTTATGAATTACCTCCCTTGGTAAAATTGCAGACAGCAATCCACGATCGCGTCAATGTTTGTAAAAGTTTATTTCATTAGCCTCAACTCAGAAAAATCAAACTGCCATTCTTTTTTGCTTCCTTAAAAATTTTTGGAGCTGATGGCTTGATTTTCAAAAGTTTTCAAGGAAGTTTGGTCAACAGAACCACATTTTATTCATTTTCAAGGTTTTCAAGGTCTTGAAATTTGCTGTCAGAATTCAAGGAGTTTCAAGGAGTGTACGGACCCTGTTATCAACCAAAGCTCTTATCCTGCACATTACTCATTATCAAGCAGGGCTCCTATCCTGCACATTATTCATTATCAACCAGTGCTCTTATCTTGCACATTATTCATTATCAACCAGTGCTCTTATCCTGCACATTACTAATTATCAACCAGTGCTCTTATCCTGCACATTATTCATTATCAACCAGTGCTCTTATCCTGCACATTACTCATTATCAACCAGGGCTCCTATCCTGCACATTATTCATTATCAACCAGGGCTCCTATCCTGCGCATTATTCATTATCAACCAGGGCTCCTATCCACCCTGCACATTATTCATTATCAACCAGGGCTCCTATCCTGCGCATTATTCATTATCACCAGGGCTCCTATCCACCCTGCACATTATTCATTATCAACCAGGGCTCCTATCCTGCGCATTATTCATTATCAACCAGTGCTCCTATCCTGCACATTATTCATTATCAACCAGTGCTCTTATCCTGCACATTATTCATTATCAACCAGGACTCCTATCCTGCGCATTATTCATTATCAACCAGGGCTCCTATCCTGCGCTTTATTCATTATCAACCAGGGCTCCTATCCTGCACCTTATTCATTATCAAGCAGGGCTCCTATCCTGCCCATTATTCATTATCAACCAGGGCTCCTATCCTGCACATTATTCATTATCAACCAGGGCTCCTATCCTGCACACTATTCATTATAAACCAAGGCTCTTATCCTGCACATTATTCATTATCAACCAGGGCTCCTACCCTGCGCCTTATTCATTATCAACCAGGGGCTCCTATCCTGTACAGCTTCAGTGGGCTTCAACTTCCAGGTCACCTCCATCCATGAAATCTTTAAAATTTGGGATT
>JADBJO010005748.1:5000-40000 GCA_016801955.1 Conus betulinus | reverse complement strand
GCTGTAAAATGTGTGTGTCTCACATCATCAAAGTCCCAACACTCTAAAAGAACATGTTTCATTGTGAGTGGCACATGACATGGAATGCACCACGGAGCTTCTTCACTCTCTTTAAAAGGTATGAATGAGTCAAATACGAATGGCCGGTGTGCAGCCGGCACAGAACCGTTTCTCTTTGCGACCACCAGACATAGATGAGAGGAACTCCTTTAGGTTTGGACGGATCTGAAAGAGTTTGTTATCCGTCTGTGTATTCCAGTCCTCCTGCCAGAGGTCTCTGACATAATTATTAACTTTTGGTTTCTGTCCAAATTCAGCACAAGATGGGTTGTAAAAACCCTTGATTCAAGAGCCATCTTGCTCCAAATTTGACAAGCGATTGCTCATTCTTCACTTTCATTGTCCGGAGTGTTGTTTATCTTGTCTGAAGAAGGCCTGAGCGGTTGAAACGCATCGTGTTTTGTCTTGTGATTCGTTTGTTCATGTTCGGCGGATTTATCATACAAACGTGTCAAGACTGCAGCGTTAAGTATGGCTACAAGTTCAGCAGTAAAAATAGAATGCGTGTTTATGTGTGTGAAAATAGAATGGGTGTGTTTATGTGTGTGAAAATAGAATGTGTGTGTTAAAGTAGAAGGTGTGTGTTCATGTGTGTGAAAATAGAAGGTGTGTGTTCATGTGTGTGAAAATAGAATGTGTGTGTTTATATGTGTGTGTGTGTGTGTGTGTGTGTGTGTGTATGTGTGTGTGTGTGTTCCCCATGTGAGCTGAACCATACTGTGCCGCAGTCTGCTCAATGGAATACTAGCATGGCAACTGGCTCACACATCTCCTGATGGTCTGCGCAGGTGGGAGAGCCAAGGGCGGCAGGAACCAAGATGAGCAGTGTGGCGCCAGTGGCCAGCCCGGTGGGGCCCCGCGAGGAGGCCTTCCTGGAGACCTTCTTCACCGTGCTGGGACAGCTGGCCTTCGACAAGGCCAAGGACATGATGGTGAGCCCGTGACCACACCCACCTGCAGCACGATTGGTCGGGACGTTGGTGACGCTTGGTTGCGTGGTGATGGTGATTGATTGATGATGCGCAGTGATTGATTGATGACGTGTGGTGATTGATTGATGAGGCGTGGTGATCGATTGATTGATAATGCGCAGTGATTGATTGATTGATGACGCGTGATGATTGATTGATTGATGACGCATGGTGATGGTGATTGATTGATGACGCATGGTGATGGTGATTGATTGATGACGCGTGGTGATGGTGATTGATTGATGACGTGTGGTGATGGTGATTGATTGATGACGTGTGGTGATGGTGATTGATTGATGACGTGTGGTGATGGTGATTGATTGATGACGCGTGGTGATGGTGATTGATTGATGACGCGTGGTGATGGTGATTGATTGATGACGCGTGGTGATGGTGATTGATTGATGACGCGTGGTGATGGTGATTGATTGATGACGTGTGGTGATGGTGATTGGTTGATGACGTGTGATGATGGTGATTGATTGATGACGCATGGTGATGGTGATTGATTGATTGTTGACGTGTGGTGATGGTGATTGATTGATTATGCATGGTGACTGATTGATGACGCGTGCTGATGGTGATTGATTGATTGATGACGCATGGTGATGGTGATTGATTGATGACGCATGATGATGGTGATTGATTGATGACGCATGGTGATGGTGATTGATTGATGACGCATGGTGATTGATTGATGATGCATGGTGATTGATTGATGACACATGGTGATTGATTGATGACGTGTGGTGATGGTGATTGATTGATGACGCATGGTGATGGGTGATTGATTGATGACGTGTGGTGATGGTGATTGATTGATGACCTGTGGTGTTGGTGATTGATGACACATGGTGATTGATTGATTGATGATGTGTGGTGATGGTGATTGATTGATTGATGATGTGTGTGTGATTGATTGATTGATGATGCATGGTGATGGGGATGCAACCCACCTTCAGCACAGTTGGTTGAAAATAAAATGAAAGAAAAATAATAGATGACTGTAACTGATGTCGACCAAGCTATCCCTCACAGTCAGTAAATTTGGAAATGGATGATCCTAATTCATGGTGACTGAATTAAACCTGACAGTCAGTAAACTAGGAAATAGGTGACCCTCATTGACGTTGTCTCTACCCCTCGCAGTCGACAGAGTCTTCATGAGGCACAACACAAAACGTCATGTTTTTATGGTACGTGATAGATATGTTTTCTTTGTGTCGTTTCCTTTTGAAAGGACAAACAGAGTGAACCTTTGTGGGAAACTGGAAGGCAGGTCCTAAACAAAGACAGCGAGTTTTATTTATTTATCTGTCTTTTGAACCTCCTGTCAACCGTAGTTTTTATTTATTTATCCGTCATTTGAACCTCCTGTCAACCGTAGATTCTTCATTTATCTGTCTTTTGAACCTCCTGTCAACCGTAGTTTTTTCATTTATTTGTCTTTTCAGCCTCCTGTCAACCGTAGTTTCTTCATTTATCTGTCTTTTCAGCCTCCTGTCAACCGTAGTTTCTTCATTTATCTGTCTTTTCAGCCTCCTGTTAACCGTAGTTTCTTCATTTATCTGTTTTCTTTTCAGCCTGCTATCAACCTTACAACCCACTTTCCCTCCTTTGTTAACTACAACTATTGCTGTTGCTTTGCAAATCATACCTCAGAGATGAACTAGCAGGCGCCTTAAGATTAAAGAAAAGGAACAAGAAGAAGGAGAAAGTCTTTGAAGATGCACAGCTTTGAAAAGTCGTTGGCAAACCCATTGGGGTCCTGTTCTTTGAAGAGCAGTTTGCAAACCCATCAGGGTCCTGTGTTCACCGTGCTGCGTCAAGAATTTCCATGTGGAGATGCTTTATGATAAGTTGTCAAATTAATTACCTGTGTGTGTGTGTGTGTGTGTGTGTGTGTGTGTGTGTGTGTGTGTCACGATTGGCTTGCAGTCTGTGGTTGTGCAACAGGCGTTGAACTCTTTCTATACAGAAAGCAAAGAAAAACAAAAGAAGAAAGTTTCCCACTGAGTTTGTGATGTTATGGCTTCACAGACAGTGTGTATGTTTGTTTGGATAACAGGCGGAAAAAGCAAATCCACACCTGTTCACGGGTCTGTCGATTTGTCTGGTAAGAGGGAGAAAGAAAAATCATGTTTGTGTAGGAAAGAAGAAAAAAGAAAATGCGTTCACAGTCTGGTATGTTTGGATGATGCAGAACTTGATCCCAAATTGTAACATTGCAAATTCACCCACCTGAGGAACAACAGCAGCTCTCAAGCTTATCAGTCAAGTCATGCTCTGAGATACATTTACACATCATGCTGATGGCTTATGTGATTACTGGTCAAGTTCTGTCTAAAAAAGAAAAAGAAAAAGGAACATGCGTTCAGACATAGATCCTTCATATGCAATACAGTGCTGTGCTGACCTGCATTCAGACATAGATCCTTCATATGCAATACAGTGCTGTGCTGACCTGCTTTCAGACATAGATCCTTCACATGCAATACAGTGCTGTGCTGACCTTTCAGACATAGATCCTTCACATGCAATACAGCGCTGTGCTGACCTTTCAGACATAGATCCTTCACATGCAATACAGCGCTGTGCTGACCTTTCAGACATAGATCCTTCACATGCAATACAGCGCTGTGCTGACCTTTCAGACATAGATCCTTCACATGCAATACAGTGCTGTGCTGACCTTTCAGACATAGATCCTTCACATGCAATACAGCGCTGTGCTGACCTGCTTTCAGACATAGATCCTTCACATGCAGTACAGCCCTGTGCTGACCTGCTTTCAGACATAGATCCTTCACATACAATACAGTGCTGTGCTGACCTGCTTTCAGACATAGATCCTTCACATGCAATACAGCGCTGTGTGGACCTTTCAGACATAGATCCTTCACATGCAATACAGCGCTGTGCTGACCTTTCTGACATAGACCCTTCACATGTAATACAGCCCTGTGCTGACCTGCTTTCAGACATAGATCCTTCACATGCAGTACAGGGCTGTGCTGACCTGCACACTGTGCCACACCAAGGAGAGGGCAGAAAGAAGAGAAGTGAGAGAGGCGTAGTGCCAAAGACCTCTGCCCCAGTTGAGCTGCACTGTTGAAAGCAGCGGTGCCAGAACCAGTTCTTCGTGATACCAGCCAGCGCCATGCCCACACGCTGCAGCACACAGCAGGCTGCTTGACACTGGGGTTGAATGGAGAATCAAGTTTTATTCCATGTCCTAAATGTTAACGCTATCCGTGCGTGTCAAAATCAGGATGGCCATTCAAGAGATGTGAGTGCAGCCAGAGTATCAGGTTGCCAGCTCAAGGCCTGCAGAGCGGTATTCACACAGACTGTTTTTTTTTATTTTCTTTATTATCTTATACAGCGCCTATCCTCGGCTGGAGACCAAGCTCTAAGCGCTTTACAATCCACACTCTTTTACACAACAGCTGCCTACCAGGGTAGTGCCGACTGAAGGGCTGCCAGCTGGCGCTTCATTCAGTCTTTTTTCCCCGTGTCATCCAGTCAGTATTGTTCAATATCATTCACTCGGTCTCCTTACTTCCTTCATTCTTTCCATTTTTCACGCAGGGTGCATGCTATGTGTAACGTGTCATGCGTACCAACGGTCAAACTGGCCTTCTCTTCCAAAAGTTGGGATTTTACGTGTGTGCAAGATGTTATGCATGCGTTCACACATGGAACCTCTGGTTTATAGCTTCATTCGAAGGGCTGTATGGGAAATGGAGTCAGAACCAACATTAACACCGAGGGAAAAATCCCCTGTACCGAAGTGGTACCCACAAACAGCAACCCCAGGATCACCGAAATTACTGTATGAGTCCAGCGCTCTACCACTGAACTATTCCCCCCCCCCCCCTTGTTTTTACAGTGATGTCAGTGCAGACATAGGCGTGCTGGCGTCATCAGCCTGTTTGTTTGTGCAGGAGGGGGAGAAGGAGGCCCACAAGGCCTTCACCGCCGCCTCGTGGGGCACGTTGGTGCAGTGCCTCTCGCAGTTCGTCACCGCCGAGCGGATGTACCTGTCCTTGACCTTTCTGAGCAGAAGCGGTTCCACTCCATCGGGCGCTCCAAAGAGGTAGAGAGGCATGACAGGTGGTGTGTGTGTGTGTGTGTGTGTGTGTGTGTGTGTGTATGTGTCTGTGTGTATGTGTGTGTGTGTGTATGTGTGCGTGTGCATATGTGTGTATGTGTGAGTGTGCGTGTGAGTGTGTGTGTGTGTGCGCACGCAGGCATGTGTGAGCGTTCGTGCATGTGTGTGTGTGTGTGTGTGTGTGTGTGTGTGTGTGTGGAGACAACTACGTGTGTGTTTTGTGAATGGATATGGTCAAGGGTACAAGTCTTCAAGATTGATTCTGATATTCAGATCAGGAAAAGTGTTGCAAAGGTAGTCTCTCCCGGTTAGTGACACTGTGTTGGCATTGTCTCAAAATGGGCAAAAATGGGTTTGTGGATATATTGTCTGGCACCTTGATACTTTGGAATTACTGATGCCTTGGCTTTGGTTCATCTTCTTGTATTGTGTATATTCTGACTGACAACAAAGTATTCTGGAATGAAAATATCTGGTGGGTTTCATTGTCATCGAGTTTGGATTTGAAATGTGAAAACAGCTGTGGGAATACCCATCAAGTTAGGGAAATATGTATATATGTATATAGAGAGAGAGACAGAGACAGAGAAAGAGAGGAGGAGAGAGAGAGAGAGATATCAAGTCAAGTCAAGAACACTTTATTATCTTCAAATAGATATTAAGAGTGGTCATAAAAACATGTCTGTGGATCTGTATTTAATGAATCACAACTCACACCCACCCACTGGCTCACCTACCCACACGCACAGAATAATATACACACACTCCTATACACAAACAAGCTTTCTGAACCGGATCTTATTGAAAGTTCAGTTTTGAGGCAGGAGTTTGATGGAATCGGGAAACGGAACTGTGCTTAGTTGTATTTGTTTTTGAATTTTGGAATTTGGAATCTTCGTCCAGATGGTAGATCAGTGTCGTTTTTTTTTTTTTTTTTTTTTTTAAAGAACATGAGAACTGTCGGCAGCAGTGTTCACAGTTTTTTTTGTGTGGCATCACATCATACAATTTATCTAGCTGTTGTTGATTTTTGCAAGTAATCTTCCCCACATGTATTCACTGCTCTGTTTAAAATGTTTTTGTTTTTCACATGAAGATTAATTTCACACATATATATATTTGTATATATGTAAAATGAAGATAAAACTCTACAATCTGCTGGACAGCACTCAGTGGTGTGTGGGTGCACTGCTGATCCAGAAACTGGCCTGTCACAGAATACAAAAAATAAAAGCAGGCACACCAACCACACGCTCTTCAGGTCTTTTTTTAAGCTTTCGCCTTTTATTTAGGCTTCGTCAGAAATCTGCAGCACAAATGCACACAACTGAAGAAATAACGCCTGGACCCATTTTTAGGCACACAAACAGTCATGTATATATATGCACACTCCCACCCACCCAACCCACACTCTCTCTCTCTCTCTCTCTCGCCCCCACCCCCCCCCCACCCCCCTTTTTCCCCCCCCCCCCCTCTCTCTTCCCCTCTCTCTCTCCACCCCCCCCCCCCCCCCCCTCTCTCTGTCTCTCTTAATCTCTTTCTCTATAATGCACACGCACACTCACACTTTACTCACACACACACACTCACACTCTCACACACACACACACACACACACACATGCACGCACGCACGCACACACACCAAACACACACACACACACACACACACACACACACACACACACACACACACACACACACACACTCACACACACGCGCACACACACACACACACACACACACACACACACACACACTCACACACGCGCACACACACACACACACACACACACACACACTCACCCACACCTCATCCCACACTCCACACACAAAAACTCATTCACCTCTCACCACATCCAGTTTAACCCTAACTGGGATCATGGCTGGAAGAGAAGGCACAAGGGCAAGTGAGGAAGGAACAACCAGGGGAGGGGACGCACCTCAACCCAACAGTAATTAAGAAGGCCTTACAAATATGTCTTTTTTTTTTTTTTCAGCTGTTTACTGTTGGTTTGATGCTGATCTATACAGGTTGAAAACGTTTTGTGTGTGAGTGAGTGTAGGTGTAACGATTCTGCTTTGAACTTTTTCCATAGTTTTACTGCTGCCAGACTAAGTAGAAGAGAAGCCCAGATTCGGAATCTTCACTGAATTTTCCCACAAGAACTTTCTATGCTGTATGGCTGACAGCGGCATGCTGGAATGTTTTGGTGTTAATTGCCCAGGATTCCTCAAAATTCCCACACACTGGGGAAGCATGTATGTACAATATTCTCTTACATCGAAAGGGTTGATTTTTTTTTTTTTCAAGAAAACTAAGACGTGTTTGACCAGAAATCTAAGGTTGCACAAAGGTAGGATTGGTTATCAGGAGAGAATAGGAGCACAAAGAGAGAGAGGAGGGAGGGGGGGGGGATGCAGAGGGGGAGAGGGAGGGGGTTAGAGAACCAAAGGAAATCAGGAAAACAGGTATAGTGTGGACAGCGGACAACATAGAAGTCACAGGGAAACAGGTATAGTGTGGACAGCAGACAACACAGAAGTCACAGGGAAACAGGTATAGTGTGGACAGCAGACAACATAGAAGTCACAGGGAAACAGGTATAGTGTGGACAGCAGACAACATAGAAGTCATGAGGAACAGGTATAGTGTGGACAGCAGACAACACAGAAGTCACAGGGAAAACAGGTATAGTGTGGACAGCAGACAACATAGAAGTCACAGGGAAACAGGTATAGTGTGGACAGCAGACAACATAGAAGTCATGGGGAACAGGTATAGTGTGGACAGCAGACAACACAGAAGTCACAGGGAAACAGGTAGATTGTGGACAGCAAACAACATAGAAGTCACAGGGAAACAGGTATAGTGTGGACAGCGGACAACATAGAAGTCACAGGGAAACAGGTATAGTGTGCACAGCAGACAACTCAGAAGTCACAGCCTGCACATACGCCAGGGAACTCAGAAGTACCAGTGTTGTCAGACTTGAGATTCATCTGTTGACAGCAATGGCCGGCCTCAAGGAAGAGTTCTTGAAGGTTTCATGCCGACACACCGAAGATGAGTCCTTCAAGGGTTTTAGACCTGTTGAGAACAGCAGGTTTTTTTTTTTTTTTTCTTTTTTGCGTATGCAGGCTAATTCTCCTGCGGACACTCCTGTATTAGACAGGCAAGGATTAATCCTATCTATCCAACAAAGGGAGTAGAGTTTTGTGTGTATGACCGCCATACTCCAACTTCGGGGAAGGGGACATGCTATGTGTAGTGTGTCATCCATGCCAACGCCAAAACTGGCCTTCTCTTCTGAAAGTTGGTGATGGGATTTTATGTGTGTGCAAGGTGTTATGTATGCGTTCACACACGGAACCTCAGTTTATAGCCTCATTCGAAGGGCTGTATGGGAAATGGAGTCAGAACCAATGTTAACTCCGAGGGAAAAATCCCCCCTGTACCGAAACAGCCCAGCGGAGATTTGAACCCGCAACCCTAAGATTACGAGTCCAGCATTCAACCACCGAGCTATTCCGTCCCCCAAGAATGGTAACGAAACAGTCCCTTGGCAGTGGATCCCTTTTCCATTGGCGTGTATATCCCCTGTTCTTGTTGGCCTGCCGATTCATCTCACAGGGCTCAGGTTTCGTTGACGTTGTTTTGTTTTTTTTAACAGTTTTATGTCTTAACATGTTCACTGATATTTTCTTGCATCTGATCGATCATTCGCACTTTTTGGGTCAGGGAGGCTTGCTGTTTTCTTGTTTGTTTTGTTTTGTTTTGTTTTGTTTTGTTTTATGAATCTGGAAAGTATGACTTGTAGCAGTGGGGTTTACAGTGTTTTGTATGAATTTGGAAAGTATGGCTTGTAGCAGTGGGGTTTTACAGTGTTTTGTATGAATTTGGAAAGTATGACTTGTAGCAGTGGGGTTTTATAGTGTGTTTTGTATGAATTTGGAAAGTATGACTTGTAGCAGTGGGGTTTTATAGTGTTTTGTATGAATTTGGAAAGTATGACTTGTAGCAGTGGGGTTCATAGCCTTGAAATAATCTCTCTCTCTCTCTCTCTCTCTCTCTCTCTCTCTCTCTCTCTCTCTTATGTGTAGAATCTCCGGACCACCTACACACTGCTGATGCAAGAGTTCCGCCGGATGGAGGACGCCACCCCCGCAAGCAGGGGACAGCACTCACGCCGCCTGCCCATTCCCTTCGTCGGCCTCGCTGTCCGACTTTGACGTTCTGCTGGCCCACCTGTGTGGGCAGTTGTGTCACTTCCTGTCCATGAGGCAGAAAATGATGGACTTGTATCCTGTGGAGGATGTGGACGGGACAGCCGTCATGCCTTGCATTTTTTTTTTTCTTTCTTTTTTTTTTTTTTTTAGATTTTTCTGAAGGTTTTTTTGGTGTGCCAGGTCAAAAGGTCACTTACACGTGGTATATTAAGTAAAGCCTTCTCAGCTGTTTTACATGAATGTGCCCATTTGGAAAGAAGGAGAAGGAGGAGAGGAAGGCAGAGAAAAAGAGAAGGAAGAGTCCCTGACTGAATTAGCTGAGAGAGAAAAACGGAGTTCTTCGCACACCACACGTCAAATTCCATCTCCAACTTTCAGAAGAGAGGGCCAGTTTGGCCGTTGGGATGGATGGCACATTACACACAGCATGCACTCTGCTTGAAAATTCAAAAGAATGAAAGAATTGTTAAACTGAATGGACGATATTGGCTGAATGACACAGGAAATGACTGAATGAAGCGCCAGCAGGCAGCTCTTCAGCCGGCTCTACCCAGGTAGGCAGCCCGTTGTGTAAACGAGAATGCGGATTGTAAAGCGCTTAGAGCTTGGTCTCTGGCCGGGAAAAAGGCGCTGTATGAGTAGACTTGATTCTTTCTGTAAAGACGTCACCATTCTGGACGACAGTCTGGTGGAATTAGCTATCATCCAGTGGCAAATAAGCGACTGCCAGTTGTCTTGGGTCAAATGAGATTTGGCAGCTCGTAATCAGTGGTACAAGCTTGGTTTGTTTTGGTGCACAGGACAGTTGCGATTTGCTCTTGATGATTGGCCACTGCTCTAAAGACCTTAAGATGGCTGTGTCCTTTGTTGGCTCTAGCCTGTCACTGATGGCATGTGCTTTGATGGCTATGTCCTTTGGTGGCCACGTCCTCTGACCGATGGCTATGTCCTTTAACTTACGGCTATGTCCTTTAACTTATGGCTGTATCCTTCAATTGATCTTAAGTCCTGTGACTGACATTATGTCCTTTGAAGGGTATGCCGTTTGCTGACTAGTCCTCTGACTAACGTAATGTCCTTTGAAGGGTATGCCGTTTGCTGACTAGTCCTCTGACTAACGTAATGCCCTTTGAAGGGTATGCCGTTTGCTGACTAGTCCTCTGACTAACGTTATGTCCCTCAAAGGGTATGTCATTTGATAACTATGTCCTTTGACTAATGTTATGTCCCTTGAAGGGTATGTCATTTGATAACTATGTCCTTTGACTGATGGCTTTTGCTGAAGAGTAGGATGTTGACTAATGGTTTTTGTCCTTTGATTGCTGCTGTATCCTTTTGACTGATGACTGTGTCCTTTGACGGCTATGTCTTTTGACCGATGACTGTCCTTTGATGGCTGTGTCTTTTGACTGATGGTATGACCTTGGGTGGCTATGTCTTTTGGCTGTGTCCTTTGACGGCTGTGTCTTTTGACAGTATTCTTGACGGCTGTGTCTTTTGATGGCTATGTCTTTTTGACTGATGACTGTTCTTTGATGACTATGTCCTTTGATGACTTGTCTTTTGACCGTCTTTTGCTGGCTGTGTCTTTTGATTGATGTCTGTGTTCTCTGATTACTGTGTCTTTTGACTGATGCTATGACCTTTGATGCCTATGTCTTTTGACTGGTGACTGTCTTTTGACTGATGACTGTCCTTTGATGGCTGTCTTTTAACCGATGACTATGTCCTTGATGGCTGTGTCTTTTGACTGATGACTGTGTCGTTTGACGACTGTGTCCTTTGATGGCTGTCTTTTGACTGATGACTGTGCCCTTTAACAACTGTGTCCTTTCATGACTGTGTCCTTTGGTAGCTGTAAGCTTTGATTGATGTCTGTGTCCTATGACGGCTGTGTCTTTTGACTGGTGACTGTATCCTTTGATGGCTTATTTTTAACCGATGACTGTATCCTTTGATGGCTATGTCTCTTGACTGGTGACTGTGTCATTTGATGGCTATGTCTGATGGCTGTGTCCTTTGATGGCTGTGTCTTTTGACCGATGACTGTGTCCTTTGATGGCTGTGTCTTTTGACTAATGACTGACCTTTGATGGCTCTGTCTATTGACTGACGCAATGACCCTCGACGGCTGTCTTTTAACTGGTGACTGTGTCTTTTGATGGCTCTTTTATTTTTACTGATGACTATGTCCTTTAATGGCTGTCTTTTGACTGATGCTAATACCTTTGATGGCTGTCTTTTGATTGAAGACTGTCCTTTGATGGCCTGTCCTTTGATTAGTGACTATGTCCTTTGATTGCCTGTCCTTTGACCAGTGACTATGTTCTTTGATGGCCTGTCCTTTGACTAGTGACTATGTCCTTTGATGGCCTGTCTTTTGACTAGTGACTATGTCCTTTGATGGCCCGTCCTTTGACTAGTGACTATGTCCTTTGATGGCCTGTCCTTTGACTACTGACTATGCCCTTTGATGACCTGTCCTTTGACTAGTGACTATGTCCTTTGATGGCCTGTCCTTTGACTACTGACTATGTCCTTTGATGGCCTGTCCTTTGACTAGTGAGTATGTCCTTTGATGGCCTGTCCTTTGACTAGCGACTATGTCAGATGTGTTTACCCACACAATTTCGCTGAATTTTGTCGACATATTTGCGAAAAGAAACAAAAAGAGAGAAGGACACTTTGGAGACGGAAGTTCTTGAGCGGTAGTTGCACGTGCACACGACAGTGATCATGTAGGTGAATCAGGCTTGAAAGTAATTTGTGTAAGAAACTACTGATTCTTATGGTAGTTAACGCCAAGATCCGGTGATTGCTCATGGGAGGAAGCCTCTGCTATCATGGCAGGTGAAAACCAAACGAAAGGCTGCGTCTTCGCTGCCTTGCTTCCTTTGTCTTTTTTTTTTTTTTTTTTACTTTGAAGGCTATGTCCTTTGACTTGTGACTGTGTCCTTTGACGGCTGTGACCTTTGACTGATGAACTGTGTGACTGCTTGTCGCCACCTTTGACTGGGAGGGCCGTGCCTTTTCACTGACAGCTGTGTCCTTTTGACGGACGGCTGTGTCCTGATTGACAGCTGTGTCCTTTTGACTGATGGCTGTGTCCTTTTGACTGATGGCGGTGTCCTTTTGACTGATGGCTGTGTCCTTTTGACTGATGGTGGTGTCCTTTTGATTGATGGCTGTGTCCTTTTGACTGATGGTGGTGTCCTTTTGACGGCCGGCTTTGTCCTTTTGGCTGACGGCTGTGCCCTTTTGACTGACAGCGGTGTCCTTTTGACTGAGGGCTGTGTTTTTTGACGATTGGCCGTGTGTTGGTGACGTGGCGGGAGTGTGTGTTCTTTAAACCGGCGGGTCAGCTACGAACAGATCTCCACCATGGGGGCGCACAAGAACATGAACTTTGAAGACCTGTCCACCATGGTGGCCCACATCTCCCAGACCCACAGCAAGGCCTTCCACCACCCGCTGCTCAGTCCCCTCAACATGCTGTTCAGGTTGTTCACGCTGCACTGCACTACACTGCACTGCATCACACTACACTACACTGCACTGCACTACACTACACTGCACTGCACTGCATTACAAAGCAAGGCCTTCCACCACCCGCTGCTCAGTCCCCTCAACACACTGTTCAGGTTGTTCACGCTGCACTGCAGTACACTGCACTACACTGCACTACAGTACACTGCACTACACTACACTGCACTGCACTGCACTACAAAGCAAGACCTTCCACCACCCGCTGCTCAGTCCCCTCAACAGGCTCTTCAGGTGTTCATGCTGCACTGCACTACACTGCACTGCACTGCACTACACTGCACTACACTACACTGCACTGCACACAACATTGCACTGCACTACACTACACAGCACTACACTACACTGCACTGCACAACATTGCACTGCACTACACTACACAGCACTACACTACACTACACTGCACTACATTGCACTGCACTGGACTGCACTACACTACACTACACCATACTACACTACACTGCACTACATTGCACTGCACACACACTACACTATACTACACTACACTGCACTACATGCACTGCACTGCACTGCACTATACTACACTGCACTACACTACATGCACTGCACTGCACTGCACTGCACTGCACTGCACTACACTACACTGCACATACACTGCACTACACTGCACTGCATGCACTGCACTACACTGCACTACACTACACTACACTACACTACACTGCACTACACTACACTACACTGCATTACACTACACTACACAGCAGTACACTACACTACACTGCACTACACTACACTACACGACACAGCACTGCACTGCACTGCACTACACTACACAGCACTACACTACACTACACAGCACTGCACTACACTACACTACACAGCACTACACTACACTGCACTATACTACATACAATACACGGTACAATACACGACACTGTGCTGCACCACAGTACAATACACTACACTGTGCTGCACTACAGTACAATACACTACACTGTGCTGCACTACAGTACAATACACTACTCTGTGCTGCACTACAATACAATACACTACACTGTGCTGCACTACAGTACAATACACTACTCTGTGCTGCACTACAGTACAATACACTACACACTGGCTGCACTACAGTACAATACACTACACTGTGCTGCACTACAGTACAATACACTACACTGTGCTGCACTACAGTACAATACACTACACTGCGCTGCACTACAGTACAATACACTACACTGTGCTGCACTACAGTACACTACACTACACTACACTGTGCTGCACTACAGTACAATACACTACACTGTGCTGCACTACAGTACAATACAGTACACTGTGCTGCACTACAGTACAATACAGTACACTGTGCTGCACTACAGTACAATACACTACACTGTGCTGCACTACAGTACAATACACTACACTGTGCTGCACTACAGTACAATACACTACACTGTACTGCACTACAGTACATTACACTATGCTACACTGTGCTGACTACAGTACAGTACACTATGCTACACTGTACTGCACCACACTACACTATGCTACACTACACTACACTGTGCTACACTACACTATGCTAAAGTACTCTAAACTACACTACGCTACGCTACACTACACTACACTACACTACACTACACTACACTACACTACACTGTGCTGCACTACAGTACACTACACTGTGCTGCACCACGATACAATGTGCTGTGCTACACTACACTATGCTACATTGCACTACGCAACACCATGCTACTCTACACTACACTACTACACACTGTGCTACATTACTCTATACTACCTGTGCTGGACTACACTACACTACACTACACTTTGCTGCACTACGCTACACTGTTCTACACTGCTCCACGCAACACTGTGCTACACTACACTACGCAACACTGTGCAACACTACACTACACTGTGCTACTATATGCTACACTGCAATGTGCTTAACTGTGCTGCACTGCACTACACTACACTGTACTACACTACACTGTACTTCATTACATTGCACTACACTGCATGCACAACACTTAATTACACAGTACAACACTGCTGCGCACTACACACTTCACTGAATGACACTACACTTCACTGCGCTGTACTGCATTACACTTCACTTCACTGCGCTGTACTACATTACACTTCACTTCACTGCGCTGTACTACATTACACTTCACTTCACTACACTGTACTACATTACACTTCACTTCACTACGCTGTACTACATTACACTTCACTACGCTGTACTACATTACACTTCACTACGCTGTACTACATTACACTTCACTTCACTGCGCTGTACTACATTACACTACACTGTACTACATTACACTACACTTCACTACGCTGTACTACATTACACTACGCTGTACTACATCACACTTCACTACGCTGTAATACATTACACTTCACTTCACTATGCTGTACTACATTACACTTTACTACTACGCTGTACTACATTACACTTCACTTCACTATGATGTACTACATTACACTTCACTATGCTGTACTACATTACACTACACTTCACTACGCTGTACTACATTACAGTGGTGATCCTAGCAGTGTCATGTGGTGATCCTAGCAGTGTCATGTGGTGATCCTAGTTGTGTCTTGTGATCCTAGCAGTGTCATGTGGTGATCCTAGCAGTGTCATGTGGTGATCCTAGCTGTGTCTTGTGGTGATCCTAGTTGTGTCTTGTGGTGATCCTAGCTGTGTCGTATGGTGATCCTTGCTGTGTCATATGGTGATCCTAGCAATATTGTGTGGTGATCCTAGCTGTGTCTTATGGTGATCCTAGCTGTGTCATGTGGTGATCCTAGCAATGTTTTGTGGTGATCCTAGCTGTGTCATGTGATCCTAGCAATGTCATGTGGTGATCCTAGCCATGTCATGTGGTGATCCTAGCAATGTCTTGTGATCCTAGCTATGTCTTATGGTGATCCTAGCCATGTCGTGTGGTGATCCTAGCAGTGTCATGTGGTGATCTTAGCCATGTCGTGTGGTGAGCCTAGCAGTGTCTTGGGGTGATCCTAGCCATGTCTTGTGGTGATCCTAGCAGTGTCTTGTGGTGATCCTAGCCATGTCTTGTGGTGATCCTAGCAGTGTCTTGTGGTGATCCTAGCAGTGTCCTGTCGACTGGTAAAGTCATCATCACAAATCGATGACATTTATCCCTGTCAATAAAATCACATTAACCTTCTCTGGTCTAATGTCTGTTTACTTGTGATTCCTGTGGAATAGATTGTGGACAGATGTGTGTTTTAAGCACATGCCACATCTGAGTTGGTGTATAAACCTCATCGTTTGATTTTTCATTCATGTGATATTAGTTGAATGTTGCTGAACTTTGGTCAGCTGTGACCTGTGTGCATGCGTGTGTGTGTGTGTGTGGGTTTCTGTGTGTGTGTGTGTGTGTTTGTGTGTGTGTGTGTGTGTGTGTGTGCGCGCGCGCGCGCGCGCAAGTGTGTGTGTGTGTCTGTGTGGATGTTTGTGTACATGTGTGTGTGTGTGTGCGTGTGTGTGTATGCGTGTGTTGCGACTTGCATGATGTGAGACACAAACACTTTACATCAGATTCCATGAAAACCTTGTTCAGAGATGTTCCACCTGATGTGAACTTTGAATTCTTGAAAGAGATTAACATTTTCCATGGGATCTGAGATTTTATAGCAGAAAGATTTTTAACAAAATTTCGGATGGGTTTTTACAAGAAGTGTTTCAAAGATTTGTGTGAATGACTGACTTATGAGTTGACTTCAGGGCATGGTGGCAGCCCTGATATGGCCCTTTGTGGTCGGCTGGGCTATAAGCAACGCACCTTTCCTGTGCACATGTGTATGCATGTGTGTGTGGGGGTGTGTGTGTGTGTGCATGAGTGTGTGTGCATCTGTGTGTGTGTGTGTGTGCGTGCGCGCGTGCGTGCGTGCGTGTGTGTGTGTGCATGTACATGTGTGCGTGTGTGTGTGTGTTTGTGTGTGTGCAGCTGGGAGAGTGAGATCCTGAGTCACCTGCTGCAGGCCCAGATCCTGATGGGAGAGTGGCAGTTCCTGCCCTCCCTGCTGCAGCTGCATGCCGCCCACACCAAACTGCTGTCCTGGCTGTCGGCGCCGCCGCCGTCAAAGAGGTCAGTACATCCCGTCACCGACGTCAGGTCAGCCTCCTGACAGGTCACGCCTGCTGTCAGGTCACCACATCCGTCAGTGACACATGACACTCCGTGTGGTGTCAGAGGTTAGTACATGTGTCAGTGACACATGACACTCCGTGTGGTGTCAGAGGTTAGTACATGTGTCAGTGACACATGACACTCCATGTGGTGTCAGAAGTTAGTACTTCTGAAAGTGACACATGACACTCCGTGTGGTGTCAGAGGTTAGTACATGTGTCAGTGACACATGACACTCCATGTGGTGTCAGAAGTTAGTAATTCTGTCAGTGACACATGACACTCCGTGTGGTGTCAGAGGTTAGTACATCGTGTCAGTGACACATGACACTCCACGTGGTGTCAGAGGTTGGTACATGTGTCGGTGACACATGACACTCCGTGCAGTGCCAGAGGTCGCCACTTCTGTCAGTGACACATGACTTTCCGTGTGGTGTCAGAGGTCAGTACTTGTGTGGGTGGAGGTCACATTCATGACATGTCACAGTTGGTTCCTACTCCCAGACAGTTCACCTGGCATGCAGTTCTGCTTTTGCGCTGGAAGGTGATTGGTCACTGTGTCGAAATAGGTCAGTCTGTCCATGAAAGGGGTTGGTACCTGCAGCAGCCGGCCGGTCCATCCATTTTAATGTGGAGAAATTCACAGCACCTTAAAGATCCTAAGGTCAGACATCACTAGTCATATGACCTGATGGACCGTTCTATTGGCATACATCATGGGTCACATGATGGACCGTTTCTATTGGCATACATCATGGGTCACATGATGGACCGTTTCTATTGGCATACATCATGGGTCACCTGATGGACCGTTTCTATTGGCACACATCATGGGTCACCTGATGGACTGTTTCTATGGCACACATCATGGGTCACATGATGGACCGTTTCTATTACACATACATCATGGGTCACATGATGGACAAGTTTTCCATGGTCAGATATCATGGGTCACATGATGGACAGTTTCTATGGGCATACATCATGGGTCACCTGATGGAAGTTTCTATGGGCATACATCATGGGTCACCTGATGGACCGTTTCTATGGGCACACGTCATGGGTCACCTGATGGACCGTTTCTATGGGCATACATCATGGGTCACATGATGGACCGTTTCTATGGGCACACACCATGGGTCACATGATGGACTGTTTTATTGGCACACATCATGGGTCACCTGATGGACCGTTTCTATGGGCACACACCATGGGTCACATGATGGACTGTTTCTATTGGCACACACCATGGGTCACCTGATGGACCGTTTCTATTGGCACACACCATGGGTCACATGATGGACTGTTTCTATTGGCACACACCATGGGTCACCTGATGGACCGTTTCTATTGGCACACATCATGGGTCACATGATGGACAAGTTTCCATGGTCAGATATCATGGGTCACATGATGGACCGTTTCTATGGGCACACATCATGGGTCACCTGATGGACCGTTTCTATTGGCACACATCATGGGTCACATGATGGACAGTTTCTTTTTTTCTTTTCTTTTTTTTGCTGTCCCAACCTGTTTGCCACCTCAGAGGCAGTGCGCCCACGCCACTCATTCCGACACCCCCATCCACAGCCACAGCTCGGTCGCCCCCCCCCCCCCCCCCCCCCACCCCCCCACCACTCCCCCCTTTCACCTCCTCTCCCCCCTCCCTCCCCCTGCCCTGTCTCCCACCCTCTCCACCTCCACCTCCTTTCCGCCCCTTTGAAAAAAAAGTGCAAAAACATAGTTTTAAGAACAAAGGACTGATCAGCCAGTGTTTGTTTTCCCCCACCCCTGCTTATTTGTTTAGCATATCTGTCTGTCTGTCTGTCCGTCTTTTTTCTTACTGTTAGTATTTTCAAACAGTATGTTTTTTTCATTTCTTTATTAAAAAAAAAAAAAATTTTAATTTTAAAAAGTGTGAGAGCTAGAGCACTTGCTTCTCTTGATGATTTTGCCCTCCATCCTGTGCGTTTTCTTTCCCCGTGTTTTATGCTCTCTCTCTCGCTCTCCCTCCCTCCCTCCCTCCCTCCCCCCTCTCTCTCTCTCTGTTTTTTTTTTTTCTAAATGTATGTAATTTCCAATGCTTTCAGAGCAAGAAGACATTCGGCAGTGGGTCAAAGGTCAGTGCCATGCCTGCTCTGTATCAGTGGCTGACCAAGTTCAAGGGCGTTCTGGTGTCCAAGGTCAGCAGGTTTTGTTGCGTGTGTGTTGTGTGTGTGCAGTGACAGAGTGCTGGTGTGTCTGTGTGTTTTCAGCTGAAGGAAACGCATATAGAGAATAGTGAATTGCGTTTTCTCTTTGGAAGTTTGACATGGGTACCAGCCTCACTGATACAGGACATAAACTGCAGAAAAACTTAAAGTGGCTGTAAACACAGCTTTTGGGTGCAGAAAGCTTTGAAATGTGTCAGACCACTCTTGCAGGACATATATACCAGTAACAGGTGCAAACTTTATTGTTGTCAACAACCTTTTAAGTCACGTGTTAAGATGATATAAGCAAATGTAAACTTACATTCGGAAAACACTGTTGCATGATGATAATGATAGTGAATACTTAAATAGCACCTATTCTCCGCTAGAGACCCAAGCTGTAAGCGCTTTACAATCCACACTCGTTTACACAACGGGCTGCTTACCTGGCAAGTGCCGACTGAAGAGCTGCCAGCTGGCGCTTCATTCAGTCGTTTCCCGTGTCATCCAGTCAATGCCGTCCAATATTGTTCACTTAGTATCCCTGCTTCCTTCATTCTTTCCATTTCTCACGCAGGGTGCATAGTATGTGTAACGTGTCATCCATACCAACGGTCAAACTGGCCTCTCTTCCGAAAGTTGATGATGGGATTTGACGTGTGTGCAAGATGTCATGCGTGCGTTCACACACGGAACCTCGGTTTATAGTCTCATTCCAAGGACTGTATGGAAATGGAATCAGAAAAAATGGTAACTCCAAGGGAAAAAATCCCTGTACCGAAACAGCCCGGCGGAGATTCGAACCCGCAACTCCAGGATCACAAGTCCGGTGCTCTACCAACTGAGCTATATTCCGGCCTCTGGTGCATCAACATTTTCCTGAGCTTCGAGCTACCGCCACGGTCTCGTGCTGTGAGAGCTTTTACAGCCTGCAGGGCTGTGGTTCTTCCAGCGACATCCAGAGACAGCGTGCCGCCTTGGACCGCCCATGATTGATACCTAGATGCACAAACTTTCCACGACTGCCCAAGCAGAGGACAAGGAGAGGTCAGACCTTTTCACCCATACGATTTTGACGCATTTTGTGCATGCATTTGACGGAAAATGCGACCAACTTAATAGAAATAAGTCGAAAAAAAATCCTGGAGACGACTTTCCTTGAGCGGTGATTGAACTTGTGGAAGGTAACTGCGGTGGAGGCTTTGACCAAAGAGTGACAACTCTTGCTAACTTCTGTGTTCAAATTCGCCTTCTGCAGTGTCCGTTTCTTGACAACATGCCCAGAAACATCACTGCCGAACAGAACTCGTCTTCCTCAAGTAAATCTGCTGCTTTTTTATGTAAAAAACAACTGGTAGAAAATTCTTCACACATGACTTTGCTTCAGGACTACTTTGAAGTATATCTCTTCCCATTTTCAGTTGATGAACTGAAATCAGTTCTGCAAACCTGCAGAGATACTGCTCCTGGCCTTGATGACATCCATTTTCAAGAAAGCTGTCTCCAAACTTGGTGGTTTTGGGGATGCAGGTTCAAAACTCCGCCGGGCTGTACAGAGGAATTTTTTCATCGGAGTTCACATTGATTCTGATTTCATTTCCCATACAGTCCTTCATAAAATCCTATCACCAACTTTCAGAAGAGAAGGCCAGTTTTTGGCTGTTTGTATGGATGACACGTTACGCATTGCTATGTGAGAAATGGAAAGAATGAAGTAAGGAAATTGAGTGAACAATATTGACTGGATGACAGGGGAAACGACTGAATGAAGCGCCAGATGGCAGCTCTTCAGCTGGCACTACCCAGGTAGGCAGCTCGTTGGGTAAAACGAGTGTGGATTGTAAAGCGCTTAGAGCTTGGTCTCCAGCTGAGGATAGGTGCTGCATAGGTATTCATGATAAGAAGAAGAAGAATATACCACAAAGGCCACTATCATATCTGGACCACAGGATACTCTCCACCCTCCTGGAAAACCCTGATCATTCCTATTCCCAAGCCTGGAAAAGACCTTTCCAACCCTTCAAATTACCGTCCAGTAGCTCTGACCAGCTGCCTCTGCTAGCTGGTGAAAAAGATGATCTATTTCTGTCTGATGTGGAACCTGGAAACTGATGATTTTTTGGCTGATGAACAGTATGGGTTCCAGAAGTCGCACACCACCGTTGACCATTAATCCCATCTGGAAACCACCCTCCGCAGTGCCTTCATTAACAAAGACAATGTGACAGCCACCTACCAGCCCCCTGTGCCAGTGTACATCATCGACCCCGACTTTGTGTGGATGAGATCCAACTGTGGGTGGAGGAAAATGGGTTTAACCTTTTCAGGAACCAAATATCTGTGTATCCATGTTCACAGTTTTCTTCAGTTCTTTGCCGATCCAGAAATTCATCTGGACAAATCCATCATTCCAGCTGTCAGAGAAGCCCAATTTCTGAGTGTCATTTTTGAAGAAAAACTGAACTTTTAAGAGTCACATTCAATACTTCACGTGTCAGGAAGTGCTGGATATTTGGAGAGTTGTGTTGCACGTGGATTGGAGCACCACCGTCTTTAAAGGGCTCTTATCCGCTCCAAAGTGGACTGTGACTATGTAGTCTGTGGCTCTGCCAGACCTTCTGGTCCGCTCCAAAGTGGACTATGACTATGTAGTCTGTGGCTCTGCCAGACCGTCTGGTCCGCTCCAAAGTGGACTGTGACTTATGTAGTCTGTGGCTCTGCCAGACCTTCTGGTCCGCTCCAAAGTGGACTATGTGTAGTGTATGGCTCTGCCAGACCTTCCTAACTGAAATATCTAGATTCTGTCTGCTTCCACTCTGGGTGCATTCTGCACCACCTCTGTTTACAGCCAGTATGCTGCAGCAGGAGAACCATCCCTCTTGAATTGTTGGCTGAAACTTAACCTTGAACTGTTGTTTGAATTCATTTCAAAAGCAGCAAAACCCTGCATATGACTGTGTTTCTGACCCCTAGTTCAAAAGAAATTGAACGACTCTTCCAGTTCCATTCCACCCTTGGAAATTGGTATGCCTTCCCATTTTCCCCCGAGGCGGCCATAAAGAAGGAACAGTCTTATGCCGTTTGCATACAGCGCACTCTTTTTACACCCCATTTTTTTCTTTTTAAAAGGTGAAGAAGCTTCTTGGTGCATTCCATGTCATGTACCACTCACAGTGAAACATATTCTTTTATATATATTTTTTATATTTTTTATTCTGTTGGGACTTGCATGATGTGAGACATAAACAATTAACAGCAGACTCCATGAAAACCTTGTTCAGAGATGCCCCGCCTGACGTGATCTTTGAGTTTCTGAAAGGGATTATCATTTTTCATCTGAACTAAGATCTGACGGAAGAAAGGCTTTTAACAAAGTTTCCGGTGTGTTTTTGGAAGGTGTATTTCAAAGGTGTTGTGTGAATGGTTTTTAATGACTTGTGGGATGTCGTCACCATGGTGACAGCCTTGATATGGCTCTTTGCGGTCGGCTGGGCTATTAGCAACCTTACCTTACCTTACCTTACCTTACCTTACCTTACCTTACCTTACCTTACCTTACCTTACCTTACCTTACCTTACCTTACCTTACCTCGGTGCAGCATTATGTCACTATGAATGGCAGTGTGTGCTGTGTTCAACATTGTGTCACTATGAATGGCAGTGTGTGCTGTGTTCAACATTGTGTGACTATGATTGGCAGTGTGTGCTGTGTTCAACATTGTGTCACTATGAATGGCAGTGAGTGCTGTGTTCAACATTGTGTCACTATGAATGGCAGTGTGTGCTGTGTTCAACATTGTGTCACTATGAATGGCAGTGTGTGCTGTGTTCAACATTGTGTCACTATGAATGGCAGTGTGTGTGTGTGGTGTTCAACATTGTGTCTCTATGAATGGCAGTGTGTGTTGTGTTCAACAACTGTGTCACTGTGAATGGCAGTGTGTGTGGTGTGTTCACATTGTGTCACTATGAATGGCAGTGTGTGTGGTGTTCAGTTCAACATGGTGTCACTATGAATGGCAGTGTGTGCTGTGTTCAACATTGTGTCACTATGAATTACAGTGTGTGTGGTGTTCAACATTGTGTCACTATGAATGGCACTGTGTGTGGTGTTCAGCATCGTGTCACTATGAATGGCAGTGTGTGTGGTGTTCAACATGGTGTGACTATGATTGGCAGTGTGTGTGGTGTTCAACATTGTGTCACTATGAATGGCAGTGTGTGTTGTGTTCAACATTGTGTCACTATGAATGGCAGTGTGTGTTGTGTTCAACATTGTGTCACTATGAATGGCAGTGTGTGTGGTGTTCAACATTGTGTCACTATGAATGGCAGTGTGCGTGGTGTTCAACATTGTGTCACTATGAATGGCAGTGCGTGTGGTGTTCAGCATGGTGTCACTATGAATAGTGTTGTGTGTGGTGTTCAGTTCAGCGTCTATTTCCACACCACGTTGTCCAAGCAGTCCACGACCAGTGACATGAAGACCTGGCTGTCAAAGGCCCCCCATGACTACTTCTCCAGGTAACTCTGTGTGTGTGTGTGTGTGTGTGTGTGTGTGTGTGTGTGTGTGTGTGTGTGAGTGTGCATGCATTTGCATGGGTCTGTGTGTGCACGTTGATTTGTGTGTTAGTGCTTCGGTGTGCAGGGTGAGCGTCTGTCACTGAAGAGACTGTGGAATGGGTCATTCCTCGTCCAGTGTGAGTCCAAGCAACAGTCAGAGCCGCTGCTGGGAGAGGTCATGGTGACTCCTCATCAACAGTTGACCTCATCAAAGGGAGTCAGCACATGCCCAGATCTCGGAGGTGTCGCGGAGATGGAAATAAGAACAGAATTCATTGGAGTCCATTGGAATAACTATGGTTAAAAATATAACTTGGAGGAGATGGAAATAAGAACAGAATTCATTGGAGTCCATTGGAATAACTATGGTTAAAAATCTAACTTGGAGGAGATGGAAATAAGAACAGAATTCATTGGAGTCCATTGGAATAACTGTAGTTAAAAATCTAACTTGGAGAGCTGCAGCATTGTACCGTTCTCTTAAACCTTGGATAAAAGAGAAAAAAATACGTCCAAAGGGGGTGGGGGTGGGGGGATTTGGACCCAGAGAAGTCCTCCACTGCCCAACCAACCAACCCAGAGCAGTCCTGCACCACCCTTTGAAGCCTGCACCCTGTTTACATAGGGGACAGGCATGCGCTGGACATTCCATTAAGACATCAAGGGACATAACTGCGCCCTCGCAAACACTATTGTGTAATGGCCACTGGAGGTGACAGGACAGAACCTTCACGGGAGCGTTTACATGGGTGCACCAGTTCATATTTCATGACCGCAGACCCCACCGGCGAAAAATGCCACCGTCAAGCAACTGCTGTGTCCTCCTCGCAGCCTCACTCATTGCTGTTCCGCTGATAGGTGAAGACAGTACAACTCCAGACACGGCCAAGCTTTGGCCATGAGGGTCTTACGTGCACTCTGAAGAGAATTCCGGGTCATCTGGTCGCTCTTCAGGAAACAAAAATTCAAAGCCAGAAGATCTTCACTCTTTCTGGCTTCAGTAATCCTTCTAGACTTGGGCAACCTTGCATGTTGGGATTAACTGGCGGCGTTGTCCTGCTTCTCCACGAGCCTTTGATGTTTAGCCTGTTGCTCTTACCTCTCCTATTCAGGCAGTAGCTGCAAGAGTCACTCTCCAAAAAAAAACGTTACAGTTTGGTTGTTATATCAGCCACCTTCTGTCGTGGTTTGGAGAACCATCCATCTGGAATCGTTGGCTCAAACCTTCCTTGAACTGCTGTTTGAATCTGTTTTCCAAACCCCCAAACCCTGCTTATGACAGTGTTTTTAAACCCAAAGTCCCAAAGAAATTGGATGACCATCCCAGTTCCACTCCACCCTTGGGAGTTCATATTCTTCCCCATCTGAACAGTGCAGACACAGACCTTGGAGTCATGTCTGATTTGTCCAAATTTCCGTGGACTTCCTTTGCTCCGGAGATCTGGTTTGATTTCGCCTGGTATCGTAAAGGTACCCCCAGCTGCTGGCCATACAGTCCTTGTTGGCTGAGCTGTGTTCTCACAAGGTTCCATCCTTCAGAAGAATTGTTATTGATGGTGTGACGAGAGTTGGGGATGGGTCGGGGGAAGGACTACAGATGTTCTCACTATTAGAGTTATGATAAAATTTCACCTCCACCCTTTCTCTTACTAGTTATGGAAGGAGCAACTTTCCGGTACTAGTCATCAAAAGAATTTTTTTTTTTTCTTGGGACTGTTGAAATACTCAGTAGTGGCTCAGGGGGAAGTCTCTTCAGGCTTGTGCTCTTAAAAGTACTGGTAGCTCCGAGAAACAGAATTAGAGAGAAGTTCTAACATTCAGTACTGATTGAACAACAAAGAACTGAGATAAGTCAAATGCACTTTCACATATCCACTCTGCCTGCCTGTACAGGGATGAAATGTTTGACTGTTGTTTTACAGAAATGGGTTCATGCTGAGTTTTGCTTCACACTGTTTCATCATTCACAGGGAAAGTTCTGGATGAGCTGAGCTGGAAGCCACTTGAATATCAGAACTTATCTGATGTCGGAGAGGATAGTTGATCTCTCTCTTGTGTGGCTGGTGACTGATCCACTTTTATGGGCCAGCTGCTCAATAGCTGGGCTGTGGTGTGTGGTCACTACCAGTCTGGCCCAGGGCTGTGGTCACTACCAGTCTGGCCCAGGGCTGTGGTCACTACCAGTCTGGCCCAGGGCTGTGGTATGTGGTCACTATCAGTCTGGCCCAGGGCTGTGGTGTGTGGTCACTACCAGTCTGGCCCAGGGCTGTGGTGTGTGGTCACTACCAGTCTGGCCCAGGGCCGTGGTGACTACCAGTCTGGCCCAGGGCTGCGGTCACTACCAGTTTGGCGCAGGGCTGTGGTCACTACCAGTCTGGCCCAGGGCTGTCTGGCCCAGGGCTGCGGGTCACTACCAGTTTGGCGCAGGGCTGTGGTCACTACCAGTTTGGCGCAGGGTAGGTAGGGTCCCAGGTTCTACACCAAAGAGAACCTGGTTGTAGTGAAGTTGCTGAGAGTCTGGCTTGTCAGGTCACATACCTGCCCTCTGGCTTCCAGAAGAGGTGTGAGAACTCCGCCAACAAAGGATCAGACTGGCATACATAACATCTGCCATAATCATCCCTCTCCCATTTCATTCAGAGGTGGGTTGAAACAAGGGTTAGAAGACAGGCATGTTTAAGGCTCAACAATAAGGCTCAATGCCTTCTTCCTTGCGCTGAACACAGAAGCAATCTGAAGTGATCAAAGCTAAGTGCATTTTCGTTATTTTTTTCGTTTTTGTTTCACCTGAAGAAGACCTAAGAGGTCGAAACGTGTTGTGTTTTGTCTTGTGACTCGTTTGTCCACGTTTCTCTGGGCGGTTCGCTGACATTTATTTAAGATTTGTTTAGATTTCCGCCTGCAGTCATTTCTCTTTGCAACTAGATCAACAATTTTAGTCAAATAACTCTTCAGTTTTTCTCATGAATTATATTGCAGTAACTTGGAGTACATTAAGCCCAAGTTCACATGTGGTGTAGACTTAGAGTCGTACACTACAAAGCATTCAACAGTCACCAGTTTTCATAAACCAACTTAACAGTTTCATGTAGTATAGGCATACTGCTTTTCCAATCAGAATTTATTGTTCACTTATAATAATGTTTATTCATACCGCGCCTATTCTCTTAAAAATTAGGGCTCTAAGCGCTTTACATAACCAACAACACACACACACGCGTGCACAAACACACACACACACACACACACACGCACACACTCACACTCGTGCATGCGCACCTATTAAGCTTAACAGACAGTATTGCATACTGGCAAAAGTCAGATTGTACACAAAGAATGGTGGTCAGATTTTTAGCAAAGAATCTTAACTAAGCAATAGCTTTTACCATATGGTGGCATACAAACTATAGCAACAGAATACTCCTTCATCATCTTGACAGATGTCACCAAGTATGAACACAAAGTTGCACGGTCAAACCACATGGCCTACATACAACCAGTGCACAGACTCAAAATTGAGGAACATGGTTTCAACTGGCATTTCTGGGAGATCAGTGAATCCCAGACCAGGAGAGTTAGAGTAGAGTGAGATGAGCATGCTCTCTCTCTGTGGTTTACCCCTGTTGTCTTTGTGGCTACACTGTGTTGTTCAGACCGGGTTACCCTTACCATTTTGACGTAATTTTTACGGGAAAAGAAATTGAAATTACGGCCCCCCCCCCCCCCCCCCCCCCAAAAAAAATTACGGGAAAAAAAATCAAAGAAAGAAAATTCTTAAACGCAAGGTTTCGTTTGCTACCGTTTCAGTCAAAAGCAGTAAGAAGACATTTCCCAGCGTACCTTGCGTCTTTTACCTGTCAAAGAGATGGCGACGAAGCGGTCTTACACGCCAACGGCCGGCTCTTCCAAATCTTCCAAAATTGCAAAAGTATTGCGAGAATGAAGACTACGTGGTTTTTTTTTTTTTTTTTTTTTTTTTTTTTCAATTACGGGTTTTTTGTCAGATGTTACAGGTACACGACTTTGGGGTAAAGAGGTCTGGTTGTTCTACAGCTGGTCAGAGGACTCCATGAATGGGAGGAACTGAGTTTCTCCTTTTCATTGGCTCAACTGTCTGTTCCAGTTCCTGTTCCTTTTCATTGGCTCAACTGTCGGTTCCAGTTCCTGTTCCTTTTCATTGGCTCAACTGTCGGTTCCAGTTCCTGTTCCTTTTCATTGGCTCAACTGTCGGTTCCAGTTCCTGTTCCTTTTCATTGGCTCAACTGTCTGTTCCAGTTCCTGTTCCTTTTCATTGGCTCAACTGTCTGTTTCTGTTTGCTTTTATGTCCGTAAAGACAAAGAAAGGGAGGGAGGGAGGCTTGTTATCCCCCCCCCCCCCTCCCCTACTGTAGAAGGGGACGGTTTCGAATATTTGGGATGACACCTGTGTTAACAGCGCCTGTATCAACACCTGTCAATCGACAAAGTGCTATTTAACATAACTGCATCATTCATGGGCCACTGGCACATCTGTCCGAGTGTGGGTGGTGAATATGGAAGGGAAGTGGGGGGAGGGGGTGCAGAGAGTGGTGGTGGGGGGTAGAGAAGAGAGGGGGGAGGGGGGTGTTGAGAGGGGAGAGTTGGCATAGATTAAAAATCTATACTGCAGTTTCTGAGACTACAGGAGACAGAAAGAAAAGGGGGGAGGGGGGTTTTGTACAGGGTGGGGTGGGGAGGTTGTGCAGGAGGGTGTTTGTACAGGAGGGGTTTGTACAGGAGGGTGTTTGTACAGGGGGGGGGGGTTGTACAGGGGGTGTTTGTACAGGAGGGTGTTTGTACAGGGGAGGGTTTTTGTACAGGAGGGTGTTTGTACATGGGGGGGTGTTTGTACAGGGGGTGTTTGTATAGGGGAGGGTTTGTACAGGGGGGGTTGTACAGGGGGGGTGTTTGTACAGGAGGGTGTTTGTACAGGGGAGGGTTTGTACAGGGGGGTGTGTACAGGGGTTTTGTTTGTACAGGAGGGTGTGTGTACAGGGGGTGTTTGTACAGGAGGGTGTTTGGACTGATGATTGGTGGAGCTGTCAAGTGACTTGTCACAGATGGCTCCAACGATGGGGAGGAGTTGCCTCTGCTGTGTTATGCTCAGCAGATCCTTCTCAGAGATGTTCCACACACATTCCCACTAACAGCTCCGTCTACGTTGCTGGTCCTCGGTCCTGGGTCTTCAAACGATCTCCAAATCCAAGCATAAAGATGTCCTCATATTGTCAGACTCTGGAGGCCATTGCTGGCCGTAACCTCAGGCAGCCTCAACTACTGAAATTATTGGAACCTTACATCCCTCTGAAGTCTGATGTGTACAACATAGTTTTTGATTGGCTTCCCAGCCATGTGGGCATTTGAGGCAACGAGTTGGTTGATCAGCTTGCCAAGAGTGCCACAAAGAGTTTAGCAGATTGTCTGTTCCTCGCTGATCTGAAACCCAAAGCCCATGCTTGCATCAAAGACCTCTGGCAAAAAGAATGGAACTGGCGGAGGGATAATAAACTCTTCCAGATCCATCCAGACCTGAAAGAGTTTTTACCATGTTCCAGAGGCGGCCAAGAAGAAGAAGCAGTCTTGTGCCAATTGCACACAGGCTACTCAGGTTTAGACCCCATTCTTATCTGTTAAAAGGTGAAGAAGCTCCGTGGTGCATTCCATGTCATGAACCACTGACAGTGACACATACTGTTTTAGAGTGTTGGGACAGGGGGCCTGAATAGCTCAGTTGGTGGAGCGCCGGACTCATGATCCTGGGGTTGCTGGTTCAAATTTCGGTACAGGGGGATTTTTCCCTCGGAGTTAACATTGGTTCTTTACTCCATTCCCCATACAGTCCTTCGAATGAGACTATAAACTGAGGTTCCGTGTGTGAACACACGCACAACATCTTGCACACACGTAAAATCCCATCACCAACTTTCGGAAGAGAAGGCCAGTTTGGCCGTTGGTATGGATGACACGTTACACATGGTATGCACCTTCCCCGAAGATGGAGTATGGCTGCCTTAATGGCGGGATAAAAAAACGGTCATACACACAAAACTCCACTGCCTGTCTATGCAGGCAGTGTCTGCAGGAGTATCAGCCTGCATTCGCAGAAAGAAAGAAAAAGAAAAGAGTGTTGAGACTTGATTGATGTGAGACACAAAGATGTTCACAGCAGACTCCATGAGAACCTCTTTCAGAGATGTCCCACCTGATGTGATCTTTGAGTTTCTGAAAGGCATCAACATTTTTCATCTGATCTTGTCAACGAAATTTTTGTGTGTTTTCAGAAGATGCGCCTTAAATGAGTTGTGTGTGTGTGTGCATCTGCTTTGATATGCCAGGAGAGTTGACTTCAATGTGGCGACAGCCTTGATATGGCCTTTTGCAGGTGGCTGGCATATGCATCATGGATGTGAAATTTATTGTCATCTTTGTAACGACATTAGTCCATCATTCCTAACTCTTTTTCCCCTTCCCCCTCCCCCACCCCTTTGTGTTTCATTCATCAAATTCATCATAAGAACTATCATAGTTGTCTTTCATGAACAAAACAAATGCAGACATTTAGAACGTTTTCAACCAGTTCAAGACAGCTAGCAAACTCACTCGTAACAAGATGGCACCAGACATTTAGAACGTTTTCAACCTGTTCAAGACAACTTGCAAACTCACTTGTAACAAGATGGCACCAGACATTTACAACGTTTTCAACCTGTTCAAGACGACTAGCAGACTCACTTGTAACAAGATGGCACCAGACGGGCCAGCTTTTAGGGAGGAATGGGAATAGCAGGTGTGGTCCAGTTCCTGTGATAACTCCAGGTATTTTCAGTCGGTACTGTACTACGTTCTCACGCTTATCTCCTCTGTACAACTTCTTTCACGGCATTGAAAGCACCTGGTCACCGTCTTGGAATTTTTTTTTTTTTCTGAAAGAAAATTACTTTCTACATAGGTTTTTTTTTTCTTTTTTTTTTTTGTCTTTCCCCCCAAGGCAAAGCACAGAGGTGGTGTTGTTTTGGTAGCTGAGACTGAAGTAGGTCAGCTGAGCGGACCGGTTGAACTCGGTGATCTCAACTCTTCACTGGTCAGCCTTCGTCGCTGTGCAGTTTTGACGACCGCATGGTCATGGCTACGTCGCAACTTCCCAGCAACATGAACTGAAATGTTTTGTACCACAGTCAGATCAGCTTGGAGGGTGGCAAATAGCGTTTTTGGTGTTGTTGTTTTTCTTTTGTTTGTTTGTGTGTTTTGGTTTTTTTTTTTTTTTTTTTTTTTTTAGAGAATTACTTCCTGTGTGAAAGTCAGGCGTATCAGTAACATAAGACCGGGTCTGTGCCAGCAAATGGACATGGTGCCTGGTTTGTTGGGAAGTGAAATGCCAGCATGGTACATGTGTATAGCTGTCTGACAGTGTGTGTGTGGGGGACAGGTATGTGTGTGGGCGAGTGTACGTCAATAGATGTGGATATCATTTTTTTTTGTGTGTGTCAGTGTGCTAGTCAGTGTGTATTTGTGTTTGTGTAGGTATGTGTTTGAGTTTTGTGTGTTGGATGTGTGTGTGTGCATGTGTGTGTGTCGCTTTTGTCTACGTTTGTAACTCTCTCTCTCTCTCTCTCTCTCTCTCTCTCTCTCACTCTCTCCTCTCTCTCTCCTCTCTTTCTCTCTCTCTGTCTGTCTCTTTCTTTCTCTCTCACTGTTATCTATCTATCTATATCTGTCAATATCTGTACATATGAGAGACAGTGAGAGAGAAAGAAAGAGAGAGAGAGAGAGGGGAGATATGGAAATAGATATATGTATGGATATAGACAGATAGATGTGTGTATGTGTATGAATATATAGACCGAGGTGTAGACATATCTATACCTGTATCATCAGTTGCCTGTTTGTATGTGTCATTTGTGTTTATGTGTGTGTTGTGCTAGTGTGAGCTGTGTGTATGAGTGATGTGTATGAGTAAGGTAGTTATGTTTGTGTGTCAGGTGTGTGTGTGTGCGCGTGTGTGCATGTGTGTGTGTGTGTGTGTGTGTGTGTGTGTGTGTGTGTGTGTGTGCTCACGCGCACATGTGAGTGCATGGGTGTGTGCATGCATCAGCTCCTTTCTCTGTGTGTCTGTGTGCAGGATCGTGGCCTTTCACAAGAAGTGCGACCCCTTCAACATCAGTCTGGTGCTGGACACCCAGGGACTGCCCTGCCCCTACCAGGGCCACGGCTACCACCACCCCCAGCGACTCCTCCTCCCCACCCCCCAAGGAATGGACAGCTACCCTGCCATCCTCTCCCACCCAGGGGTAAGGCTCTGCAGCGCGGTGGGTGCCGTTCCAAACTGACGTGCCTCCCTTTTCCTTCTGTTTCTGTGTCTCTGAGACAACTCTTCGACAGGGCGGCGATAGCTCGGTGGTAGAGCGCCGGACTCGTAACTTTGTGATCCTGAGGTTGCACGTTGGAATCTCCGCCTGGCTGTTTCAGTATAGGGGGATTTTTCCCTTGGAGTTAACATTGGTTCTGACTCCATTTCCCATACTGTCCTTCGAATGAGACTACAAACCGAGGTTCCGTGTGTGTGAATGCACACATGACGTCTTGCACACACAAGTAAAATCCTATTACCAAGTTTAGGAAGAGAAGCCAGTTTGGCCGTTGGTATGGGATGACATGTTAACACATAGCATGCACCCTGCGTGAGAAATGGAAAGAATGAAGGAAGTAAGGAAATTGAGCAAACGGTATTGAACAATATTGATTGAATGACACGGGAAACGACTGAATGAAGCGGCAGCTGGCAGCTCTTCAGTCGGCACTACCCAGGTAGGCAGCCCGTCATGTGAAGGAGTGTAAAGCGCTTAGAGCTTCATCTGTAGCCGAGGGTAGGTGCTGTATGAGTATTCATAATGATAATTCTTTGACAGCTGTCGTCCAGGCTTCACCATCCAAACCCACTCCCAGCTCTGCCCCCAGTCATTGAGCCACTGTTCCTTGAGGGAGATTGTTCCAGTTTTTAATAGTTCTGGGCAGGAAAGGAGCAGCTCTATATTGCGTCCTTGACGTGATCATGTGAAACTGTCTGTCCTGGCCTTGTCGCTGACGGGTCAGGTAGAGGGGACCAGATTTACTTTAAGGCTGGGGCAGTGGACAAGGCTGTGGTGCTCTTCATGCAGCATAGAAAGTCTTGCTGCTTGCCGTCGTTTCTCCAACGAGGGCCAGCCCAGTGTATCCAGCGTGTTGCTAACCTGCCATTTCCAGGATTCCACCGCCTGTGACCCTGTGCACTGTTGACAACAGGTGTTTGAGGGCAGAACCAGCATGAGTGCCCTGTGCCTTGGCTGTAGGTGGCACCAAGACAGGTAGAAAGGGAACCTGGCTGAAAGTGGCACCGAGGCAGGTAGAAAGGGAACCTGGCTGAAGGTGGCGCCAAGACAGGTAGAGAGGGAACCTGACAATGAGTTTTTGTTTTGTTTTGTTTTTAGGGGGTGCCACAGAATCATGAATGTGTCAAAGAAAAGAACGAATCGGTTTTTTTGTTCCATGGTGCTAAAGCATGGCTGATGATGTTCAGAGTGGTTGTTAACCCATTCCAAACGGCACACCAAAGCTATGATTGAGGTGATGATTCAGAGTGGTTGTTAACCCATTCCTAACGGCCTCAAGCAGTGATAGGACACCTCTGAACAGCGCCATATACCTGCAATGCCCATGGGACAAATCTGATGTACTGTAACCAGCATTGCTCCAAAAACCGCGCAACCAAGTTTCAAAACAGGGGCTGCCGGCAGAAATTGAAACAAAGCTTGAAAAGAATGAACAGTAAACTTGAGAGACTACAGGGACAAACAAACTGCAAGACAAAACGTGATGTGTTTCAGCCTCTTAGTCCTTCGTCAGGCAAACTCTTGTATGTCCCTGTTGTCTGGCAGGTAGATATCTTGCCTGAAGAAGACCTAAGAGGTTGAAGTGCGTCATGTTTTCTCTTGTCTTGCCCTGCGTATTGTTGTTATAATGTGTTGTTCTTCCAGGAACAACCCAAACAGCAGCACTGGCCCAATGTGTTATGTTTCAGGGAACAACCCAAACAGCACTGGCCCAATGTGTTATGTTCAGGAACAACCCAAACAGCACTGGCCCAATGTGTTATGTTTCAGGAACAACCCAAACAGCACTGGCCCAATGTGTTATGTTTCAGGAACAACCCAAACAGCACTGGCTCAATGTGTTATGTTTCAGGAACAGCCCATACAGCACTGGCCCAGTGTTACTGTTTCAGGAACAACCCATACAGCTCTGGCCCAATGTTACTGTTTCAGGAACAACCCATACAGCTCTGGCCCAATGCATAACTGTTTCTGGAACAACCCATACAGCACTGGCCCAATGTTACTGTTTCGGGAACAACCCATACAGCACTGACCCAATGTGTTGTTTTCAGGAACAACCCATACAGCACTGGCCCAATGTTACTGTTTCAGGAACAACCCATACAGCACTGGCCCAATGTGTTATGTTTCAGGAACAACCCATAATACAGCACTGGCCCAATGTGTTACTGTTTCAGGAACAACCCATACAGCACTGGCCCAATGTGTTACTGTTTCAGGAACAACCCATACAGCACTGGCCCAGTGTTACTGTTTCAGGAACAACCCATTCAGCACTGACCCAATGTGTTACTGTTTCAGGAACAAGCCATAATACAGCACTGACCCAATGTGTTACTGTTTCAGGAACAACCCATACAGCACTGGCCCAATGTGTTGATGCTGGTCACACAGAGAGTTCCTCATGCTGCCGGTTCCTCTTTTAAGACCAACTACTTCTATGATTCTGTGAGTGTGTGTATGTATGTGTGTATGTTTGATTGTCTGTCTGTTTGTCTGTCTGCCCGTCTGTGTGGATTTGTCTTTGTCTGTCTGTGTGTGTGGGTGATGTCAGTGTTTGTGTTTGTTGGCCATGAAAGCTAATTGATATTGATTGTTGGTGTGTGTTTGATGTTGTCCTGTCCTCTCAGGTCTTCTAATCAGCGTCCCTTCTGAGACTGTTCTGGAAGATGCAGATCAACACAGCAAGTGTCAGCATTTCCTGGGCCTGGTTGATTCCAGAATATGTTTAGCGGAGGTTACAACCCTGTCATGTATTATCAAAGTAAATGGGATCTCCATAGCGTCGCTTTCATTATCTGTCAT
>JADBJO010005747.1:142437-152910 GCA_016801955.1 Conus betulinus | reverse complement strand
TTGCGGACACCTTTATTAACATGAAGAAAAGAGAAGGTCTTGAAAAAACACAGTCTCTGATTCATCTTTCTCTCCGTTCATAATCCATTTTATCTCCGACCTGTGTATCCATAACCCAGTTTCACCTATGACCTCTCCATTCATAATACGTTTCATCTTCCGACTTATCCATAATATTCCATTTCGTCTCCCGATCTACCCATTCTTGACCCGTTTCATCTCCGACAATTCATTCGTGATCGTTTTCATCTCCGACGTATCCATTCATAATCCACTTCGTCTCTAACTGATCCATTTATGATTCATTTCATCTTCGACGTATCCATTTATGATTCATATAATCTCCGACGTATCCAGTTATAATCACTTTAACTCTGACTTATCCATTTATGATTCACTGCAATTCTGACTTATCCATTTACGATTAATTTCACCTCCGACGTATCCATTCATAATCCGTTTCATCTTCGACTTATCTATTTGTGATCATTTCATCTCCAAACGTATCCATTTGTGATTCATTTCACCTCCGACCTATCCATTTATGATTCATTTCATCTACGACTTATCCATTTATGATTCATTTCATTTACGATTTAACCATATATGATTCATTTAATCTCCGACGTATCCATTTACGATTCATTTCATATCCGACCTATCCATTTAGGATTCATTTTAACTCCGACTTCCATTTCTGATTCATTTCATCTCCGACCTATCCGTTTATGATTCATCTCCGACCTATCCATTTAAGATTCATTGCATTGCATTTCCCACCTATACATTTATGATTCATTGCATCTCTCCGACGTATCTACTCATAATCCGTTTCATCTCCATTTAGGATTCATTTAATCTCCGACTTATCTATTTAGGATTCATTTAATCTCCGACTTATCCATTCAGGATTCATTTTATCCCCGATGTATCCTTTTTTTTGATTCATTTAATCTCGGACTTATCCATTTATGATTCATTTAATCTCCGACCTATCATTTATGATTCATCTCTGACCTGTCCATTTAAGATTCATTTCATCTCCGACATATCCATTTGTGATTCATTTCATCTCCGACGTATCCATTTACGATTTCATTTCATCTCTGACGTATCCGTTTATGATTCATTTCAATCTCCCACGTATGCATTCATTCCGATGAAGGATAATTCATGCTTGACATAAAACAATGTCGCTGTTACCGCACAAAATGTCACCACTGCACAGAATGTCAGAACGACATTTTGTGCAGTTATTCACTGCACGAATTGTCACAATTTGCACAATTGTGGCAATTTGTGCATCTTTATGCATTTTTTTGAAATCACTGCTGCACATATTGTCACAATTCTCTCTCTCTTATCTGTGTGGGTGTGGGTGTGGGTGTATGTGTGTGGGTGGATGGACGGGGGATAACTCTCTATGAAGTCCACGTATATTTTTGCGCTTAAGTTTTGTTTTGATGTGGTTTAGCAGTGCCTGAGATATGTTTCCAGACAAACAAGAAAAAACAAACAAACAAACAAACAAAAAAAAAACCCAGACTGACGAAGGTGGTAAAAATCAGCCTGACAGAGGGTAAAGTAATAGATTTACCCTCTCAGTGTGCATAAAAAGCAAAACAAACAAACAAAGCAAGGCTATCGCCGAGTACGGCGGTAAAGTCCATCTTGGTGACAGGGGAGAGACAGTTGTGGACCACTATACTAATTCTGCGCAAGGCGTTAGTGGTACTGGCATTAGGGGCACTGGGTGTTAGGGGCAATACATGGCTTATTGTCAGTTGTTATCCCCAAGGCTAGTGCACCTGTGAAGCAAGTTTGGAGGCTCGAACTTCAAAGATGTGGAAAATATTGCAGAGAAAGAAATGGGGTGCTCAAGGTCCAAGGTCAAGGTCACGCAGATCGTTGATGTTTGCGAACAGTATTAGCTTACTTACCTTACGACTCGACAAACAAACTTTGAAAGGTTACATTTAGTGGTTCAAGAAGATATTGCCAAGGCCCATAAAAAGGGAAAATATGCAATTTGGGGTGGGTATGCGCTGCGCCCAACGGTGTGCGCAGTGCACACGGGTTTTTGTCAGTTGTTGCCCCTAAGGCTATGCATCTGTGTAGCAAGTTCGAAAATCTAGTTTTGAAAGATATGGAAAATATTGCAGGAAAAAGGAAATGGTGTGTTCAAACGATCAGCGTGACCTTGACCTTGACCTTTGACCTTGATGCTTTTTTTTCGAGCCAGTATCAGCATGCCTGACTTAATCAACAAACAAATTTGAGACGGTTGTCTTATGTGGTTGAACCAGGAGACTTTGCCCAAAAACTCTGTTTTAAAAGCCGACGTGGGACACACCACACCCACACACACACACACCACACACACACACACACACACCCACACACACAACACCACGTTAAAAAAAAAAGAAGAAAAAAAAGCCAGACACGAAAATGGTTCATAGGTGCACAAATTTTCACAACTGCGAGTTGTGACATTGTGGTGCAGGGATCCCTTCGCTGCACCAAAATGTCACAACTGGCACAAAATACCATTTTGTGCAGTGGTGACGTTCGTTTGTGCGATTACCGCAAGCAGGGGTCGCCTCCAAGGCAAAGGAAGAAGGGGAGCAAACGGACGTTTTCCCCCTTCACTATTTATTTATCCATGGTTCAGCATAGATGGGACAATCATTTGAGGACCATTTTGCTCCCTCTGTTGTTATACTATTTCTCTCTCTCGTCTCGTCTCCTCTCGATCTCTCTCCTCGTCACACACACACCCACATACACACACATGCTCCGCGCGCGCACGCACGCACGCACAGCATTCACAGCACGCAAACACACACACCACACGCCCACACACACACAACACACACCACACACACACACACCTACACACAGAGGAGAGAGAGAGAGCGGATGTTGTTCAGGATGACTTTATGCACGAACTTGCCAAATTGACTTAAACTTCCATTTTGGGATGGACTATGAACCGTATATGATGCCACGCAACACTGCTTGCCTCTCGTGCCGTTTTGTTTTACATATGGAACAAAACGACTTAAACTGACACACCACACTGTTTTCAGTTTTGGGTGTGTTCTGGTGATTATGTGTATGAGTGAGTGAGGTGAGTGATTGTTGAGGAGTGTGTGTGTGTGTGTGTGTTGGTGTGTGCGTGTGTGTGTGTGTGTGTGTGTAAAACACAACAGGGACAACTGGTTTCAATGCGAAAAATGTCCTTCGAAAAAACTTTGCATCACACGTACAGTCCGGGTACGCAAGCAGTAGGCTTGCCTCGTCTGCTATGCGATATAATTATGGATCATAATGACTGAGTTTTATGCCTATATCCTACAATCAGTATTATCCACAAAGGTAAAGCAACGACTTTTTTTTAAATCGTCCGAAAAATCATAGTATAATCATCATGCCAGTTTTCCTGCTTGAAAATTACCCTCTTTGTCAAAAACGTTATGACATTTAGACAGTTTAGTCTCTGATGAAAGATACGGATGAGGTCATGATGTGAAATTTTTTACTGGAACAGCCTATCAATAAAAAAAAAAAAAAAGGGTTGGTAAAATGACTTTTATGGGGGTGCTCTTCTTAACCACATACTTAACCCGCCCAAAGTTTGTGGCCAGCATAACTGACGTATGATGCTCAGAACTACCGCATGATTGCATTTTGGTGGAGAGAACCTAGTAACAAAAAGACCTTGGAACGAAAACGATCTGCCCTCACTTGTTCGTTAACTTTCATTCCAACGTTCTCCGCCTCGTAGGTTTATATGATAAGAAAAGATAATACCATGCTGCTTCAGGCGTACCAGAACCACTTTATTTAGAGAACGCGTGAGTATTCCTGAACCCGACTGCAACAGACCTTCCTCTAACAAGTCGTCCATAGTTATAACTCTTCCACCATTTGTTCTTTCTCCTTTAAAAACGATCGTATCTCATCTTCATCACTTATTAATGAAGAATTTAAGCTGCTGTTTTTGAACGGTCAGCCTACTGGTCGTTGATACGCTCTACCCAGACTAAATAACATTCTTTTTGGCATTCAGATAGTAACGTTCTGGTGCGGTCTTATTATAGTGGATGTATGCTGGATGTCTCAGTAAGTGGTGTTACATTTATTTGATGAAGATCTTAGAATACGAACTTTTCAGTGGTTATTTGGGGTTTAGGGGGGATGGGGGTGGAGGTGGGGTAGGGGGTGGGGGATGATAAGTCTGTCTGAGTCTGTCTTCCTTCTATTGTATAGCGACAAAACCAGTCACCCCATCTACCCTCCCTGTACTACCCTGTCCGAATGAATCTTCAAACTATACCCCTGTTTATATACAAACAGTTTTTATAGATGCAATCCCGGTACTAAGAAATTAAAAAGAAAACGATAACGAACTTTTCAAACAGCATTATGACAGACTGTGATGATACTAATCTTCGTGCGACAAACTCTGCAGTTTAAATAGTCGGAAAACCGCATGTTGAATTGATCATGGTCAAATTATGGTTTTAATGATGGTGAAGAATAAGAAAGGTTTTGTGTGGTTGTCCTCCCTCCTAAAGAAGAAAACAATTGTCTCCCACTTCCAGACACTCTATGTACATTAACAAACACTTAAACATAAAAATCACTTTACACATGTTTATGAACAACACGTTACAAATCTAAATCACTTTACATCACTTACTGAAATCTGCTTCAAAATCTCCGTAGGTTCAATATGGGTTGGAAGCTGATGGAGCATCCAAGGAACCACGCCTCTGCTGAAAAATCCCCTCGCTGGGTGCATGTTAAACACTCGCCCCGACTACCCTTCTCACCACATCTTCTGTCTGGGCATTCCTCATCTCTACACCTCATCACGTACGTAAATTTCTATTCTGACATATTCGCATATACTGTGGGCGTCCCCTCAGCTCAGAAGGGTTGCAGCATGATTGCGCAGCTTTTTGACTGATTGCCGTTTGCCTGCTGCAGTCCTTTAACAAAATTCGTATGCACAACCATGTATATGAACCTTTGAATCTTATCGACTGCTACGTCTGAAATAAATCTTCTTTCCGTTTTGCCAGCGTTAGCTGTTGTACGCCTCACCTAACCACCCAGGAGCACAGCAAGTTTGTGACGGGGAAGCATTTGCAGGCCTCAGCTGAAACCTTCGTACCGAAATCTCGAAATGGCGTGTTGTTTGCGAAGTCTTGAGGGTACACTCAAAACCCCCCTCTACATGCCCCAGATGTGTTGTTTTAGTAAACAAAAATGATTCCGTGGTGCTTTGTCTCTCGTTTTCAGTTTTTCATCGCGCAAACTTCAAACATTTTCTATAAGGTTACAGCGCACAAATCCATTTTGTGGTAAGCTAGTAATGCAGAGTATATAGGCCTCTGCAAACTTCCCATGGACTGTTGGATTGCACCGTCATTTAATGCACAATGGTAGAAAGTTTCGACTGTCACAGGGGCGGTCAAAAACAAACAACGGATAGCGGTTGTTGTCCCGTACGATAGGACATAAGGACAGGGAAGGACACGGTGTTCAATAGGGGGGTGGGGTCCCTTTAATAGGAAGGATGTTTTCTAAAGGAATTTTGTTGGTTCTCAATTACATTCTCATTGCGAGGGGTAGGGGGTCGGCGGGCGGTGTCATTTTAAGAAGATCACGCAAATAGTGCGGTGTTGTACGCTATAAACTTGGACCTGCCAAAATTAAATGCTCCGTCTGAATACTCGGCAGTTACCGTACACTATTCCCGAAGTCTCTGTTTTTACATTCTCAAATAAACCCCGTGAATTGAAGTAACATCTTTGTACATCGATAGTGCTACCCCTCAGTTTTTCAAAGTCCGTCATCTTTCATCTCGCACCTCTCTCTGAATCGTCCCTTTTGTCTGGTCGCTTGCGACTTGTCCCCGCGCACGTGTGACACGCCTGCAGACAGTTCCCTGCGGAGGCGCACGTGTTTGTGTGTGTGTGTGTGTTTTGTGTGTGTGTTTGTGTGTGGTGTGTGTGTTGTGTGTGTGGGTGTGTGTGTGGCTGCCTTACTTTGTGCGTGTTGTTTGCGTTTGTGTGTGTGTGTGATGGTGTGGTGTGGGTGGTGTGGTGGGTGTGTGGTGTGTGTGTTTGTGTATGTGTGCTTGTGTGTGTGTGTGTGTTTGTGGTGTGTTGTGTGGCGTGTTTGGGGGGTGGGTAGTGTGGATTAACCTTGCCTTTAGTTCACATTGATCCACTTTAGAAATTAGTTTTTCTTGTTTATCATTCTATGTTCCTTTGAATCTGCTGTCTCTCTCTTCTCTCTATCTCCGCCTCTTCTCCTTATAAAAGTGATATACTTCGGATCGTTCGTGGCAAAACAAAGTTCTCAACAGTCAATTATCGTTTATATGCAATATCACATATCCGCCTGAAAAGTCATCAACATCATCCTCATGTCTCTCATCACATCCTCCTCCTTTCCCGTCCTCCCTTCTTCTGTGATCCGCCTTTCGGATAACCTGAAGAATAACGGTTACACGTTTGACTCCCACTGGACCCCATATCCCATACGCGTTGCTTTTTCCGTCAAGCAAAACTGACGTGTGAAAATCAGGAATACGCTAATCTCAAGTTCTTACACCTCCCACGCTACTTAAAGCATACACTCCCGACCCACACAAAGAAAACAAACACTAAAAAAACAAGCAACAAACCCATGCACACATATCGGGAACATGACCGCACACACATGACGAAACAACAAGAACCAGTTGAAGGAATCGCTACAACTACAGTGGGCTCCCTCGCGTTCTAGCGGTGAGAATATAGATGAGAGCTGAGAGGCACGAACGCTCATGTATCCTAGTACCGTCTGACCAGAAAAGACAAGCAAAAATCATCAGTTGTTGACCAGTCTTCATGCTACAGATACATTTTATCTTGGACAACTCATGGATGAGGAAGGGAGTGGGGAATCTACAGGGAGAACAGAGGAAGGAGGGGATCGAGGGAAGAACATCATCTGACGGGGTATAATACTATGGATTTGTACGCTAGCCCTTATAAAGCCGCACTCAATTGCCATACATCAACTACATTCACATTTGAAACCATCATTCTGCTGGTCCTTGAATATCCCAGAGCATAAGACAGTTGGCAAGCTGAGTGGATCGTCTAACGGATTCAGGCAGAATCATTGCGCGTCCTTTGTGAGAGACTTGTTTATTCCAATATCCTTGTATTTGATGGCAGTGCATAACACACTTTTTTTTTGGGATTAGCACGTTGTCCAAGTCCTTTCCATGAATCCTTGGAATCCAGCCTGCCTCCCTCTGCGACAGTTTTTTTCGTTTCCGCTTCGGTTTCGGAACACGATGGTGATCGTCGAAGAGAGAGAGAGAGAGAGAGAGAGAGAGAGAGAGAGAGAGAGAGAGAGAGATAGAGAGAGAAGACTAGCAGACAATACGACACAGACAGTATCCTTACCCACACTTTTTACTTCGGCCTTTTTTCAGCTGCATTTTCTTTTGAAGGTGGCATAAATTTTCCGGTCCGGCTGTACCACAGACTAGCAAAAACTCGTCATGTCTTGCGAGCGCGAAGCAAACAGCGTGCGTTCTCCTTGTCCTTGTTCACTCAGTGGGCGTCACGTCACGGTGCTGTCTCTTCTGCTCCGGCTGATATTCCTGCTTGAGGATGTCGTCGATCTCTACGGACACACACAAGATGATAAATGCAATTACAGAAACTCCTGGGTCCTCTGTCATTCGCGCGCAAGACGATCGGTCCGATTCCGCAGACAGTAGCATTGACAGCCGCCATTTCCAATAGTAATGTTTGAACCTTATATCCAATTGTCCAAGCACGTGCCTCCCTCACATATTTCACAAGCATAAGAATGGTTGAAAAAGAATGTATCCTCCCAATGACTCGAAAGAGCGACCCACGTAATTCCAGCCACGGGTGATTACAAGTTTATCCCTAACGGCTGCATAAAGATGTTTGTCCCAAACAGGCAAATCCCTTTCTGGCTAACGCTGCTGGACAACATCTTACGGAGTGTTGTCTTCCATCCAATTACGCCATAAAAGCCTCTGAACACTGACACCCTCGCAAAAGAGAACTCACATACGGCTTCAACTACGACTTCTGCATGAGTTGTAAAAGATTTTTTCCGGCCACATTGACCTCGTTCCTTTGGTACCTCTTTGCCAGGTGCCATCTCTAACCATGGTTGGGGGCTAATGCTAGGACAAAACCCCACCCGAATTCTCAGTATGATACTAAGCCCCCCCCCAGCCCTTGGTGCTGCGAATCATTTCACCACATGCTTCGAAAACCCCCTCTTCCCGTCCCACAGGCGTCCTGTACCTGATTGATTTTCACCTTTCAAATTACAACATTCCGTCCCCAATCATGTCCCGTTTAATTATCATGCTCTTTTTTTAAATAATAGATCCAAGCACAGTTCCTTGGTGTGCGTTTTATCATTTTTTTACAACGTAAGAAGACAATTCGCCACCGAACTCTTCGGTCATTTTGAGGATCGCCTGACTCTAGTCTGTCTAACAGCTCGATGGTAAAAAATTGTGCTCCGACGTGACGAAACACTTACAGTTTGTCACATGTTGTCTCATAGTACACGGCTCTAAAACGCTCTTGCGCTCGCTCTAGAGTACCACAGAGAAACGAACCTATTGGGTATGTGGGGGGCAGAGGTGTGTGAAAGCTCCTGCAACCTGAACGTTATGTTAGTGCGCTGAACCTCTTCTATGGACTCTTTGGATAATCTTCGGTATTACCACATCTTTCCAAGCACAACCACGGAAAAGGAACATGGAAAGGCTCACTCGCTCAATGGTTCCTAAAACTTCCATCATCGCACTGGGCCTCCTTCTTCCACCGGTCTCCCTCTTCCCCACATCCGCCACCCTTGTGACGCTTTGTGATCACTCTTCCGATTGTTGCCCACGCTTTTGTGATAGTCCTTTGACTAGACCTCTCTGACCACTATCGGATACACCACCCTTCTTTAAGGCCTACCACCCTTGCAATAATCTTTAAAACTCGCGCTCCAGGAAACCAAACCGCTTTAGACAGGCCCATGACGTGAACCAGTTATTCAGATTCTCACGTTGCGAGAACCTATGGTCAAATGCATTATCCCCCACGACTATCTTGTACCGGTGGGTAAAAAAACAATACACACCTAATAGCAAAACTAACAAAAAACATCTCACATAGTGAAGTGGCTTGAATGCTAAAAAGGTGTGAGATCATGATGTCATTTTGAGAGAGAGAGAGAGAGAGAGAGAGAGAGAGAGAGAGAGGTAACCCTTTTGAGTTACGCTCATCTTCACGTGATGAACATGGATGTGAAGGAAAAAGTTGTTTGGACAGGATCGATGTTTGGACGACATAAGCTTTCAACGAACAGAAATGAACGAAAGCAACATTTTTGAAGATGATCACTTTAAATCTTTCACGTAGAAAAAATCGTCCCATTCGTCACAGTTACGAGGAAGCACGGCATGCCGTTTCGTTCTGTCGTCTGCTATTTTGCAATTAGTTGGCACGAGTTAACTCCCCGGATAGAAAAAACAATGATTGGTTGCTTTCTGCACATCTGACCAATCATTTTTACCAAAACAAGATCGTGTTGACAAAGATGGCCGACTCTTGAAGATTTCACCATGTGGTGAGAGTGACTGATTGAAGTTTGTGTTTTTGATGGCTTTTGTTGATACCTGACAAGATGCCTTTGTCGTGTAAAATCTGCCTTGGATCGGCTCAAGTCAAAAGACCAAAAACCGTGAGTAGTTATTTTGAACCATTCATTCATTGATTGTGTTGGGTGATCTTGATCAATTATTTACCGATCGGGACAGTATTATGTGATGGAGACTTTCTCCAATGTGAAGTGTGCTTAGCATCGTCGATATTTATGTCGCTTTGACCACTGTGCTTACCACAGGCCCAGGTGTTGCTCTGTATGGGCAGCGAAGACTTGTGTGTGCACTTTACTGGACAATTGGTCGCACTGTCATGTTTGGGAAGGGGAAGCTGAAGCATGAAAATGAACGTGTTGTCTACAATGAACACACACACACACACACACACACAAACACTCTCTCTCTCTCTCTCTCTCTGTCTGTCTCAGACAAACACATACACACTCTGACACACACACACAAACACACACACACACACACACACACACACACACACACACACACACATTCAGAAACACAGACATAAACACATACATGTATACCTTTTTTTTTTTTTAAACACAATACTGAGTTATCTTTCTGAATGTTTATTAAAGATTTCATAGCGATGACAAAAGAATGAGTGAAGAGGAACTGATCAGTTTTAATTCAAATTTTTTCACCTCATACTTCGTAATTACAGAAATGTTTCAGGCACTGGGATCATGTAATTTCAAAACAAAACCATTTTTTAGTCTGCAAAGGTGATG
>JADBJO010005747.1:122500-138034 GCA_016801955.1 Conus betulinus | reverse complement strand
ACAAAAACACCCCCTCTCTGGGGAATACTATTGTTATTGTATTTTTTTTTCTTTTTCTTCTTTTTCTTCTTTTTCTTACCCCTTTTTTCATCCAATCGTGTTGAAATTTTCAGGAAAGTTGCAGGGCATTGTGGGTATGTGCAAATGGCAATTTGTAAATGAATTGACCATTTTTTGCCGAGATATGGCCGAAAAAAATTGGCCAAAACAGCCAAATTTTAAACTTGAATAACTCAGAAACGGTTGGACAGATCGTAATGATATTCAGAACACTTACATAACACTATATTTGCAGCAAAAAACGTTATAATAACGAACCGGAAGGGCAAACCGGAAGTGCCTGACAGTGTCACTGGTCAAGTTCAGTTGTTTCACGGAATAGCAAAAACTGGATATGACGTCACAAAACTAATCTACAGAAAATGTTTCTGTAGCTATGGCCCAGTGCAGAAAGGAGTTTGGTTATTGATATCTTAAGGGCAGTTATTCAAAATTTATGCAATTTTAGGTACGCTCTAAAAGGCGAAATTTGAATATTTAATAGCTCAAAAGACTAATAACAAAATAACAGAAAACACATTTTGGTTGCTTGCATTTTTTAAAAAATTATTTGCAAACACTTCGACAGTTAAAAACCCTTAAAAAACCGTTATTTTCCCATTTTTGAAGCTATCTCAACCAAAATTGGTGGATGTATGTAATTTGATATGCTGATTAAGAGTATCTATGTTACAAAAACTTCGACAGTTAAAAAAAAAACAAAAAAAAAAGCAAAAAAAAAAAACTGTTGAAACCCGTTTTTTTCAAATTTTTTTATGCATCAATCTTAACAAACTTGCTGATTAGATGTTACTTTGAACGCTGAACATGAATATTAGTTTACGAGGGGCAATTTTGATATCCGACATCTAAAAACCGTTAAAAACCGTTATTTTGCATATAAGAATCAATTGTGACCAAAATGGAGGCTAGATGTAACTTTGAGCGCTGGTCATGAAAACATTAGTTTCATACAGTAAATTTCACATTTGACAGTTAAAAAACCGTATTTGGTAATTATGCATCAACGTTTACCAGTAATGGTGGATAGGTGTAATTTTCAACGGTGAACATAGATAGGCAAGTTTCATAAAGTGATCTGAGGGGGAATTCCATGTTTTGCTCTAAGGCAAACATAAGGCCTCTTTGGGGGGAATACTATCGTTATTGTATTTTTTTGTTTCTTTTTTGTTTTTCTTTCTCTTACCCTTTTTTTTTTTCATCCAATCATGTTGAAATTTTCGGGAAAGTTCCAGGGCATTGTGGCATGTGCAAAAAGAGTGGCAGTTTTAAAAATGAATTGGCCGTTTGTGGGCCGAGAGAACGTATGGCAAAAAAAACGGCCAAAACGGCCAAATTAGAAACTTAAATAACTCCGAACGGTTGGACAGACCGGAATGATATTCAGAACACTCACATAACATTATATTTGCAACATATACGTTATTATAACGAACCGGAAATGCAAACCATAAGTGCGCGCGCGCGCGCGCGCGCGCGTGTGTGTGTGTGCGTGTGTGTGTTAAGGGGGATCCTCCCATGTTTGCTCTAAGGCAAACATAAGCCCTCTAGTTATTAACATTATTATCATTATTATTATTAGTATATTGTTTTTATTATTATATTATTATTATATATTATTATTATTATTATTATCTAATTTTTTTTTTAATTTACCTTAAATTTTGGGGTAGAAAAACTAACCCATGGAGGAGACATTTAACGGTAATGAACAATTAAGCAATGTGTTTAGTGAAGTAGACATGAATATTGCTAACCCCACAAAGGTTCAGGAAAGTGTGAGACATGTTATAAGTAAAATACTTGATTCTCTTCAAATTGATCCGCCAGTAAAAGTGTTGTTAGTCATTCTGATTGATTATATAACACCTGATGGTAACAACCTGGAAGTCTGGGTTTCAACTAAACAGAAGTATTAGCTATTACGACTTAAATTCTGACTGGGCTGATTACATTGCTTACACAGTTTAACCATGCAAGTGAAGAGAGCAAAACTGCACAGCTCTGGCTGGTCTGAAGGAACAGTCCTTAAAAACCAAACTAAAACAAGCAAAGTTCAATCCTATAGTTGACAATTCTTACATTCGTCTTCCAAGAGAGTTAGTGTCAAACGAACAGTCTTAAACATACAAAATCTGACAATATGTGTTTTGTGTGTTTTGTGGTGTGTTCTGGCACATTTACATCCTGTTGGAAAGCACGCAGACAGAGTCCTCTAATTATGAACAATATAGACATGAGCTGATCTTCACTAACATAAACTTCCCAGTAACTATAAAAAGTATAAATCAGTTGAAGAACAAAACCAAAGCAATAACTGTAAGCGTATACACATGGTCTGTAGTAGACAATCTACAACCTCTAAGGATCTCCCCCAAAGCCCCTACTTTCGGTGACTCACTTAAGAATCATGTAGACTTGTTACTGTTTACAGATGGCCCCAAGGGCCATTATGTATCAATCAGATCATTTTGCACACTATTAGTCTATACATCAAAGAATTCATCTAAACAAGAGCTTTGTAAAAGGTGTTTGGTTAGAATCCCAACTATACCAGCAGCTGTTAAACATAAGAATCATTGTGAAAGTTTTGTAGACTGTAAAACCATACTTGTTGTGCCTCCACCAGGGTCTAAAGTTAGTTTTTGTAAATTTACACAAAATGCAGGTGAACCCATACGTGTTTATGCTGAGTTTAAATCGATCTTGCCACAGTATTATGGCCCACAACAACTAGAAGACCCCAAAACAGCCTTGTTAAACAATTATCAGATTTTTTTCTTATGCTTTTTACTGTTGTTAGGTCGGATGGCGCACGCACAACACTAGAGATTTACAGAGGCCCCAACGCAGCCAGCAGATTTTTACAACGCATGAAACAAGTTCGTATTTTCTTCTCCAATCGCCTGAATCTCTCAGACATTATTATGACTCCCGAAGACGAAGAAACGCCATAAATCATCTACTGACTGTTGGATTTGTGGAGTAGAGCTAACACCTAACAGTAAAGAAAACCGAACAGTAAGAGACCACGATCACACTACTGGCAAATTTAGGGGGGCAGCACACAACGAGAGCAATCTTCAACTTACGTTTGACCCCAAAACTTGGAAACTACCCATCTTCCTTCACAACCTGCCTGGTTATGACTCTCGTTTCATTATGCAAGCAGTGACTTCTGAATATAAGAGGGTTAGCTGCATTGCACAGTCTTCAGAAAAGCATATGACCTTCATCCTAGACTGTCTATCCTTTTATGACTCAGCTCAATATTTAATGGGGAGTTTAAATAAATTAGTAGGATCGCTACATGACTGTCCAATATTATATATATATATATTATATATATATATATATATATATATATATATATATATATATATATATATATATTGACCCCTCTTTAGTACGTAAAGGCATTTATCCGTATGAATACATGGACGCATAGGAGAGATTTGATGAGCCACTGCTGCCGCTTAAGGAAGACTTTTACAGCCGTCTTACAGGCAAAGGCATAACTGACTTTGACTATGAATATGCACAGAAGCCTGGACAAAATCACACTGCCAAGCAATGGGTGATTATCACGATCAATATTTACTGGCTGACGTATGTTTATTGGCAGATGTGTTTCAAAATTACAGATCTACATGCATGAAACATTATAGCCTTGACTCATCACATTACAACTCTGCCCCAGGCCTCTCTTGGGACGCCTTATTAAAGTTTACAAACATCAAGATTGACATAATATCTGATCTGACTACACTCCAGATGATTGAAGATGGTTTGAGAGGTGGCATTAGCATGGCCTCGCATCCTTACTGTAAAAGCCAACAATAAGTATTTAGATGACTATGACCCCACTAACCATCTAACTATTTAATGTATTTAGACGCTAACAATCTGTATGGGTGGGCCATGAGTCAGACACTGCCATGAAGGTTTTTTAGAATGATACAAGGACCTCATGAAGTTAAGACTGTGTTATTATGCTGTCAGAGCGCACGCCTGATCAACCAACAGGATTAATCTTAGAAGTAAACTTAGAATATCCTGAAGAATTGCACGATCTTCATAACGATTATCCTCTAGCCGCAGAAAGATTAAAAATGGCTCCCACAGAACAACCTAAACTTGTGCCTATCTCCTTCACAAGAGTAAGTATTTATGTCATTACAGACTGCTACAGTTTTACTTAAGGCACAGATTAAAACTTACTGCTGTTCACAGAATAATTGCTTTTTGACCAAGAGCCCATTATGAAACGACACATTATGAAGAAAACCGATCTTAGAACTAAATCCACTGATGCTTCCGAAAAAAGACTTTTTTAAAAACTAATGAACAACAGTTGTTTTGGCAAGACGATGGAGAACCCACACAAACGTAAGGTGTAAGATTGGTAAAAACAAAACAAAACAAAACAAAAAAACAAAAAACAAACAAGCAAACAAACAAAAAAACAGCAATCAAACTAGTCTCTAAACTTAATTATCAAGACTTTAGACAATTTAACCCCAGCCTGTGTGACATTACGATGAAGAAACCGTGTGTAAAGTTGAACAAGCCAGTGTTTGTTGGGTTCACTGTGTTAGAGCTGTCAAAGTTGTTAATGCTAGAATTTCTGTATGACTACTTTAAGCCACTATACCAGAAAGCAACAGTTCTGTACACAGACACTGACTCGTTTATTCTTGACATCCCCACTGAAGACTGCTCAAAACAATTGAAAGGCCACTTGGAAATTCTCTCGCTATTTCACAACAGAACGGAAACAACCCAAAACAATGCTTTCGAACTTTACTTCAGCCATTAATCAAAACACCAATGACACAGATTAATGACAAAATTGATTTGAACAGCATGTTTTGTCACTTTCAAGTCCACTACCCATCTTTTTCAAAAGTCAGAACGCCAGAGATACACAAAAACACAGTCAGTAACGTGTGTGTCCGCCATTTGCGTGGATGCACGCGATGCACCTTTGCCTCATGGATTGAGTCAGAGTCCTCAGAGTCATCTGGGGTATTGCCTGCCACTCCTGCTCAAGGAACTGGAACAGCTGGTTGAGGTCAACTGGTTGCTGCTGAAGAAAGTGTTGACGACTCGAGCCCTGTGAGGTCTGGCGTTGTCGTCTTGAAGTACCGCGCCTGGTCAATAGCTTGCAGCGCTGGCAGCACAAGGGGCTGCAGGATGCCATCCCTGTAGCCCACACCGTTGAGGTTGCCTTGCACCATGTGCAGGGGGGTTCTGTAGTTCCGTGCCATCCCCCCCCACACCATTATGGATCCACCACCATAGCGATCACGCTCGCTCACGAGACCATCGTGATAGCGTTCTCCTTGCCGCCGCCAGACACGGTTCCTGCCGTCATGAAATGATAAGGCAAAGCGGGACTCGTCAGTAAACAATACTCTTGCCCACTGATCTCTGGTCCATGCTAAGTGACGCTGGGCCCAAGCCAAACGAGCAGCACGGTGAGCTGGTGTCAGGACAGGACGGACGGCTGGTCGTCTTGAGCGCAGGTGTGCCTCTCTCAACCGGTTCCGAATGGTCTGGTCACTGACGGTGACATTGCCGGCTGCTTGCAGCTGCCCCCTGAGTGTGTCGGAAGTGGCCGTTCTCTGCCTCAGAGCCTGACAGGACAACAAACCTGTCCTGCTGCCTGGAGGTGGACCTTGGGCGTCCTGGACGTCGTCTTCGCTCAGCAACACTTCCTGTCTGTTTGAAGCGGTCTCTCAAAGTCTGAATGACTGAATGGGCGACTGACAGTCGACGACCAACCTCTCGCACCCCCCACGCCCTCCTGAAGCCACGCAATTGCCCGCCCTTGGTCATCCTGACTCAGTCGTTGTCTCCGAGGCATGGTTGCAAAAGTGCCGTAAACACAGGCATAAATGCCCACCAGTCTCTCAAAACTGGCTGACCTGTGTTCAGATAAGACATGGGTTGCACGTGCATTGCAGTATTCCTGCAGTTCAGATGTGCTCTGTTGCACAGGCCTGTTTGATTTGCACCCTTTTTTTTTCGTGCAGTATGTGCACATTTCAGTTCACCGCTGTGATGTGCATGACACAGACTGAGTTGATTTCTGATCAAATTCAAGTTGACTGATCAGGCATGCAACCAAATTCAGTATGCTAAAGGCCATTGGAGAACTTTAATAGAACTTGACTGGTTTTGACTATGTACTTAACTTAAGAACTTAGCTGACTTGACTAAGTACTTGGGTTAGAACTTGACTTAAGAACTTGGGTTAGAACTTGACTGACTTAACTAAGAACTGGATGTATAGGTTCTGATTCTGTTTCTGGCACTTCTCTTGCGGCTGGCGAACAACGAAGATCATGTCGATTGTCCCCCTGTTGCTCCTGAAACCACACACTGGCTCTCGGAGATAATATCGTCCAGCAAGTGGTGTATGATGCGATTCAGGATGACACGGGCCATAATCTTTCCAGCTATGCTCAATATTGAGATACCTCTGTGGTTGTCACACAATGCTCTGTCGACCTTGTTATTGTACAGGTGGATGATGCTGGCATCCTTAAAGACTTGTGATACTGCTCCCTCACCCCAGAACTGCTGCATCAGCTCAGTTACCTTGTCGACCATGGCCTCTCCACCAACCTTGAAGAATTCGGGGTTGGGGGGGGGGGGGCATCAAGGCCTAGTACCTTTCTGATTTGGAGCTGCTTGATCGCCTACTGGGTTTCCTCCTTAGTCGGTGGGTCGTCAAGCGATGTCAAAACTGGACGTTGGGGCATGTCCCGGATCGCTTGCTGATCGATCTGAGATGGTCTGTTCAGAAGCTGGCTGAAGTGGTCCACCACCGCTGTACAATATCTCTCTTTTCAGTAAGTATAGTGCCAGTTGTCCGTACAGGCTCCATGGTGTTGGAGGAGGGGTCATACACAGATTTCAAGCCTGCAGAGAACTTTTTGGAGTTGTGCTCATCGGCGTACTGTTGTAACTTTGCAGCCTTCTCTTTTCCATCATTTGTCCTCCATATGTCTCAGCTAGCCTGGACCTTGCCTCTGAGATGCTTGAGACGATCATGCTTGGCTGTGGATCCCTTGTCGTTGAGCCAGCTTGTGTGGGATTCGTTCGTTCTTCTGTTGTAGCAGTCTGCCGATCTCCCTGTTGTAGCTGTCAAACCAGTCCTGGTATTTCCTCTTTGGGTGCCCCAGGAGACAGCCTGGCAGTGTCTTAGACTGCGTTTCTGAAGTTTACCTAGCCTATTCTAAGTCAGTTTCATCTGGTACACTATTGAGATGGTTCGCAAGGTAAGTCATGAAGGTTTCATGTCTTGTCATTGGATCATTCATTTTCTGGACATCCAGCTTCTTCTTGATGTCAGCATTCCGGCTTTTGTGGGTGCTAGCGATGGAGAAAGAGAGCTTGCACCTCAGTAGCAGGTGGTCAGTCCAGCAGTCTGCTCCCCTCATTGCTCTTGTGATGTGGACATCCTAGATGGCACGCCTCCTAGTGATCACAGAGCCAATCAAGTGCCAGTGTCTGGAGCGAGGTTGCATCCGGGTGGCCTTGTGGATGCCTGGCAGCTGGAACAGTGTCTTGGTGATGGCCAAACCAAACTCGGCGCAGAGTGTAAGAAGCAGCTGGCCATTTGAGCTTTCCTGTCCCATTCCATTCGGCCAAGACTGAGCGTCCCTGCCCACACGAGCGTTGATGTCCCCAAGAAGTAAAAGCTTGTCATCCTTTGGGATACTGTCTAGCAAGCTTGAGAGGCTCTGGTAGAACAGTTCCTTCTGTTCTTGTGTGTAGTTCATGGTGGGGGCGTACACACTGATGAGTGTCAGGCACTGTTTTTCTTGAAGAGGCAGTCCCATAGTCATCAGACGATCATCAATGCCCTTTGGGAAAGACTCAAAGTTCTTGACCAGCGAGGTGCGGATGACAAAGCCCACTCCTGCTTCTCTTTTATTCTCCAGGGGCCTTCCAGTCCAGAAGAAGATGTATCCAGCTTCTTCTGTGATTTTGCCAGTGTCTGCCAGACGCGTCTCGCGAATTGCAGCAATATTAACTTTGTAACATTTAAGTTCTTGGCCCACAAGTGCTGTTCGACGCCCTGGTCTGTCGCTCCTCCTGTTGTCCATTAGCGTCCGGGTGTTCCAGGCTCCAACACATAAAGTGCGCTTGTTCTTTGTGGATAATCTTTTTGAATGAGATTGACCGCGTTATTAGATGTCCGGTCAGCTGCTGTATGCTGACAGGTTGGGTTGAGGCAAACTTTTCTTTAGGCCACCTTTTCTACGCCCCTCCCCACGAAGGGGTAGCAGTGCTATCCCTGAATAGGGCTGCTCCGTCGCCAAGATGGCTGCCGAAACCTACTCTTGCCCCGGTGAGTAGAGTGACGACCATCCTGCCCTGACCGCCTGAGTACAGGTCAGTGACTAGCAGCTGCCAGTGCATCTCCCGCCTGCCACCGTCGCCACTCGCCTGGCACCCAAGGACTTGGGAAAGCAGAAAGGAGAGGTGGAGTCAATGAATCCTGGGCAAAGAAGCATATGGAGGCCGTGGGTTGCCCAAGCACCACGACCGCCCTCTCGGTCCGAGCCGCTTTTGCAAAAAGGGATGTAGGGCATAACATCATGACCACGACTGGACTGCAGGAGCTGCCCTAGTGATGATGGAGCTCACCATCAAGGCGTCGTAGGGGTTCCACTCCGGATTTGCCATTAGGGTTTTACTCCCGCAGCTTTTGCCTTTCCAAAGGCAGCCTGCAAGGCAGCAGGATCCATTTACCCATGGCTGGGAGATTCACGGAGGGTGGGGTCGCCTATCTACCCATGCAGGTCTAAAGACCTGCCCACTGTCCACACTGCCCACACTGCCCACTGCATCATACGCAAACAAGAACATGAATGACTTCCTTATACCCGGCGTCAACTGCACACCATGTTTACACTTTTCTTCAACATGTGTTGTAAACTGGTTAATAAATATTGTGAATAATGGGGGCTCAAAACACATCATCGTCGTACTCATAGTGGGCAATTAACCAGCACAGAAAAATTCATGGTTTAATCGACCACACGACATTAATGAAATGTACATTGTTTTGACCGAGGCCAAACATTTCTTTTTCACATTTTGGGTTTTTATACTCTCCAAAAGTTTGTAATAACGTACAGAATCCAAAGCCTTTCTAAAATCAACAAAAGCAACATATGGTTTTGTACCTTTCCCCATTCATACATTTCTGGACAGCAGCGTGTAAGGTAAATATATGATCATCAGCAGAGTGTTTTCTTTCGATATCCTGCACGATTTTATGCAGTAAAGTTATTGCTTTCTAACCTGGTGTACAGTCTTTGTTTGATATCGATGTTTAACACTTATATATGATGCATAGCAAAGATACTTTTCTAAATTTATCAACATTATTGAGGTAATCTGTCTTTGATACTAGTATGATAATAGATTTGTTCCACTAACGAGGATAAACGTGATCAAAAACAGTATTAAACGGTTTTGTTAGAAATTTCTGAAGGTGTGTATCTCCATGTTTCAACATTTCTGCGGAACTATCGTCTATCTGGTTAGCTTTATCTTTCTTAGGCTTAGAAATAACTATAATACCATCATCCTCTGAAATGGTAATATATTCTCCCGTCGTGTCCGACCGATGAGTAGGCGGGAAGGTCAACCTGTCCTGTCCATCGGAATTGGCTTTTGATGAGTATACAGTCGATGCTGGGTAGGCCATACTTCTTAAAGACCTGTAGTGTAGACAATCTGTCTTGCCATTTGATGCTGCAGATCTTGCGCATGCATCGTTGATGGAACTGTTCGAGTTGTCGGATGTGTCGGCAGTACGTGGTCCACGTCTCCCAAAGTAGAGGAGGGCACTCAGAACCACAGCTCTGCATAAGGGCATTTTCTTTTTTTTTTTTTTTTTTCTTTTTTTTTTGTGCACAGTCTGATGCCATAGTCTTGCCACAGACTCTTTAAGAGTCTGCCTAAAGCTGAGTTGGCATTTGAGATGCGCAGCATCACTTAAGCATCCAGAGATCCAGTGCTGTTTGCAGTGCTGCCCAAATAGCAGAACTTGTCCACAGTTTTGATCAGTATGTTCTTGATGACGACAGGTGATGGTCGGGCACTGCCAGCAGCGGACGGTGAAGGTTGCAAGATGGCCTTGGTCTTACCTAGACTGATTGTAAGTCAAAAGGTTGACAGGCCCCTGCAAAGCGATCAGTGATGTGTTGGTCTTCATGGGAGTGCACGGCCAGTGCACAGTCATCTGCACAGAGGACATCTCTCAGAAGGGCATCAAATACTAAGGTCTTGGCCTGAAGTCGTCGAAGGTTAGAGAGTTTGCAGTCTGAACGGGTCTGGACGTACACCTCCAGTCACCATCCCAGAATGCATCAATCAGCATTGCATCAAACAGACTGGAAAAAGAGGGTGGGAGCTATGACGTATCCATTCTTCACTCCATGTTTCACTGGGAATCCGTTTCCTGCACCCTCGCCTGCATACCATCATGACAAGAAACTGTTTGTGAAATGACTTTTCCGTGCAACCAAGCTTTGGAAAGATCTTCCACAAGCCAGTCCGATTAACGGTGTCGAAAGCCTTCGTGAAATCAACAAACACCATGTGGGGTTACTGATTCTGCTCCCGATTTTTCTCCTGTGGCTAGAAAACAGCCAGTACCATGCCAGTTGTGCCCCTGTCTGTGCAATACCCGTGCTGTGATTCAGGGATGATGGATTCTGCTATGTGGGTGACGAGTCCGTTCTAAGTGACCCTGGCAAACATCTTTCCTGCGATACACAAGAGGGAAATCGCACGACGATTGTCATAGAGCGCTTTATCATCCTTCCTCTTATAGATGTGTACGACAGAGGCGTGTCTGAAGTCTTAAGACACTTCTCCCTCTGGACTGGACGGCGTTGGTCAGCTTTCCCAGGAATGCCTCGCCTCCATTCTTGTAGATAATAAGCTGGGATTCTATCTGCCCCTGCTTCTTTGCTGGGCGTGGTCTGTTTCAGAGCCTTCGCAGTCTCTGCACTGGAGGGTGGATCTGCCAGAGATTCCTTTTCTGACAGTTGTGGTAGCACAGCGATTGATTGCTTCTTTGTATCTATCTATATATATAATGCTGAACAATTAAGTAGTGGGGGGAAAACAAGTGCAGGTTAACAATTCTTCCATCATTATAGTAATGACTTGGCAAAGATCCAAAATTGAGAGGGGAAAAAATTTAAAAATGAAGTGACTGGGAAAATGTATATCCTAAATATGAAAACCCTTCACTAGCTGCATGAGGAAACTATCGCAATCCCTCTCGAAGGCAAATCTGTATGTATCGCCTGCTCCGAGGCTTTTCGTCTGCTGGATCGGACTCATCAGGGAGACACGGCTGATTGTGTCTGTGCGCTCTTGGCGTCAGATAGAGACACACCACAGTCCATAATTCTGTGGTGTTCCGACCGCCAAGGGTTCGAAAAAGAATCCAACAGCACCCCCAAAGCAGCCAGCGAAAGGTAGTAGAATGAAACAAAACAAAAGTGTGGCGAGGAAAAAGGTTGTTGAAAACTAAAAACATTACGCAAACAGTATAAAATGTAAGAGACAATCTTTGAGCCTATGCGTGAGGATCCATTTAAGGATACAAGGAGATCAGAAGATATGGAACAGTCTGAGTGGTCAGCTCAATATATATATGTTGACAAGACTGTTCAAAAGGGCATTGAAGTTCTTAGTCCAGCGAGCGAGAATGTTTGTCCTATCTGTCAGCAGTGTGGTCTGGTCAGGAGAATGAATGGGTGTTGACTCAATAGTCTTTGGTCCATAGATGGAACAAAGTCCCTCGTGAAGTGTCTTCATGTTGTTGGTGTCAGCCACAGCTTGCCAAATTTCTGCTTTCTTTTCCCACCATTCTTTCTTCATCTGTCAAAGCTTCTATTAGACGAGCTGCTCGGCTTACTGCTGTACTTTTTCCTCGCATGTCTTGTCGCTGGGGTGATCTCTATGGGTCATATGGAGCATGTCTATGAGCTTGTTGATCTCTGGATCGTTTTGATCAAACCAGTTTCTATGTTTGTATTCAACAAAGTCCAGGATGGCAGGTGCAGCATTGTACAGGGATTCTTTGAAGGATTTCCATTTCTCGCCTGGATCTTCATCTGGATGTGGAACTTTGCGTCGCAGGAGCCAATCAACGGCTATAAACACGACGACGGAACAGGGAGAGCGCAAACATAGTTTCAAAAATAGTTTTAAAAGCCACCACTATGTCCTAACAATATTCTATGGGGTTCAGATCTCAGTGAGTAGCCACAACAGGTATCTACAGGTTAAAACAACTCTACTGCTGTCAAGATGCTATTAGGCAGGCGATGTTGATCTGCCAAGTGCTGATGTAAATGTACTGCCAGAGCTTGCACTGACGATATCCTCCATAGATGATTCCAGTCCATCACTGACCGCACGAAGAAGGGGTGAGCGTACTGACTTGTGTTACAGACAGGTAGCCTGAAGCCGCAAGTGTTTCTGACCATACGGTGTTCTGTAATATTAGAAACTTCGAAGTCCGCATACTTTGGGGATCATGTCCGTCTGCGGCCAGCACTCACAGGGGACTGGAAGTTCTTGTGGGGAATGGCGGGGATGAGATTTCCCGCTATCTTGAACAATAAGCCTAGTCGTACCTGCATGCGACGATCAGCCAGCAGGGTTGGGGGGTGGGATTCAAATCCCGCAGCATTCGGCTTACGCAACCTGGTTCCCTGGACCTATAGTCCTTTGTGATGAAGCGTGCTGCCTGTCTCTGTACCCTCTCCAACTTCTCGATGTCCTGTTGGTAATATGGGTCCCACACTGTAGCTGCATACTCCAGTCTGGATCTCACAAGTGCGATGTACGCCAGGCGCCTGCACTCCTTTGGGCAATTCCTGAGATTCCAGCTTAGGAAGCCACTGTTGATCCAGCTTTTCTAGCAATATCTGCAATGTGTTGACCCCATTTTCATGCCATCTGAGATGAGCGCTCCAAAGTACGGATTTTGCTGAACTTGTTTCAGAAAGACTCCATTGAGGCTGTACATATAGGTAGACTTGCTCCGGGAGGACAGGATATAACATTGCTGTGCGTTGAAGCACATCCCCCATCTCTTGGCCCAGTCCTCAAGGTGTCTCAGGTCTTCTTGCAGGGTGATGTGGTCCTGCAGGGTATTGATGTTGCGGTACAGTAGGCAGTCGTCAGCGAAGAGTCGTACTTTTGACTTCACTGCTTCCAGTAGGTCATTGATGTGGCACAGAAAGAGTAGTGGCCCCAACACTGTTCCCTGAGGGACGCTGGAGTCGACAGCTACCTCACCTGATGCCTCTCCCTCCAGCACCACTCGCATCCTCCTTTTCGTTAAGAAGTCGGTGAGCCATTTAAGAATAGGTCCTCGTACTCCATAATGATCGAGTTTGTGAAGTAACATTTTGTGAATTACAGTGTCAAAGGCTTTACTGAACTCCAGTATCACCACATCGGTTTGCTTCCCGGCATCGTGGGACTCGAAGAGATCATGCATTGCGGTTATCAGCTGCGTCTCGCAGGAGTAGCCGGGTCTGAAGCCGTTGTTTTTGTCTGTCAGTATGTTGTGCCTTTCCATATGGTCTGAAGGTGACGACAGATGATATTTTCCAGGAGTTTGCAGGCCACTGAAGTTAGAGAAACTGGTCTGTAACTCTCTGCCTTATTTCTGTCTCCTTTCTTGAAAACCGTCGCATGGTTGCTGACAGTCAATCCTCTGGTAACTGGCCCGTATGTATGGAACGCCTGTAGATGCAGGTCAAGGCAGGAGGGATGGCATTGGCGCAGGTCTTAAGGATCCTGTTTGGCATTCCATCCGGTCCACCCGCTTTTGCTGGATTCAAGTTCTTCAGCAGCTTGGCTACTCCGTTTGTATCAATGATGAGCTCATCCAAAGTTGGAAAGGGTGCCCCATTCATCTTGGGAAGTGGTGTGCCGTCATCTGGTGTGAAGACGGATTTGAACTGATCCAACAAGATCTGTGCCTTGGTCGTGCCATCACTGTGGAGGGTCGTGCCTTTCTTCAATGGTGCCACACCAGTACTGTCATGGCGTCTAGACTTGACGTAGTTCCAGAAAGGCTTTGTGCTGTTATTCCGGAGTCCTTCTTCTATTGTGTTGTTTATGTACTCCCACTCTTTTGCTCTCATCCGTCTCCTGCATTCTTTTTTTTTGGAAAATTCTGTAGTTCTCCCATCTTCCGGTCTTCTTTGCCTGCTCACAGTCTTTTCTTCTTTCTGAACAGGCGTTTGACCGCTTTGTTGACCCATGGGTAGCGGTGGTTTCTCCATTGTATGTATGAGGGGACGTTTCCTTCCATGGCTGAGAGCAGCGACGTCTTGAAGTCAGTCCACTTGTCATCTATGCTGGCTCCTTCCTCGTCCATTTTTTTTTTTAATCCTCTCTGTAATACGCCCTATACCTGCATTCAGATTTCCCAGTTCACCAGTGTCTTCTCCACTGATGTTGACGTTTGACAGACGATCCTAGGTCCTTTCTTCCAGGATGTCTCTGCTGTTGTACAGGTGAGCTATGTTCAGCCTTCTCGGGGGCTTATCTCTGGCCGATTTGTGCTTCAGAACAAGCTGGGTGTTCATCTTGCTCCTCTTCAGGGGGTGATCTGACCAGCAATCAGCTTTCCTCATGCAGCGTGTAATTAGAACATCACGTTTGTCCCGCTGGCGAACAATCACAGAGTCAAGCATGTGCCATTGTGTGGAGCAGGAATACATCCACGTGTTCTTGAAGTGTCAGTGTGCTTGTCACCTCTCGCTTTCAGCCTTTACCGCTGCCTAGCACCGCTGTGAACAGCACTGCAAAAAGAGAGCCGAATGGGTAAGTCTCTCTTGCCAGTACATAGCCTCTTCACTACAAGCCCTATATAGTGCTTCCAGTGTTTTCTGTTGTGAATGTTGTGAATCTTGCCAAGTCCACGGTGGAACTCTACCATGTCCCTTTGTTGTGTCTTCGGGTCGAAGACCATCCTAAAGAGAAAGGGATAGAGACTGAGAGAGAGAGAGAGAGAGAGAGAGAGAGAGAGAGAGAGAGAGAGAGAGAGAGAGAGATTAGACTTTTACTTGTTCCTTCAGTACTACGAAGGGCAGAGAGCAGCAGCAGAATGGACAGAGGCCAGAGTACGGACCTCACTGTAGACTTGGCTGGCATGATGACGTTGCAGGTTTTTGACGATTACTGGATGTGAACACACAACACAACACACACACACACACACACACACACACACACACACACACACACACACACACACACACACGCACACACACACACACACACACACACACACACACACACACACACTCACACACACGTGGGTGAGAAGCCATTTCTCAATCCATTTCAGATCCTGTTATTATACTTGACTCATGCTTTATTACAACATTTATTCATTACAGC
>JADBJO010005747.1:110000-112500 GCA_016801955.1 Conus betulinus | reverse complement strand
GACGATTGAAAGGGGCAAATTTGCCAGACCTCTCATGTGACCTATCCGTGGTCTGACTGAGTGCAGTGCCTTTCCATGGAGTGTGTGTGTGTGTGTGTGTGTGTGTGTGTGTGTGTGTGTGTGTGTGTGTGTGTGTGTGTGTGTGTGTGTGTGTGTGTGTGTGTGTGTGTATGTGTGTGTGTGTGTGTGTGTGTGTGTGCGTGTGTGTGTGTGTGTGTGTGTGTGTGCGTGGATGGTCTGTAATTGATCATGGATGGAAGCTTTTCGGTGACTTTAAAAACAGATGAGATGTGAGTTTGTTCAACTGAAGACGGCAATCTGCATAATATTATTCCAAATGTCAAAAAGGCAGTGTATACACATTTCAGACAAACGGAATCAAAAGGTCTCGCAGGGACATACTCTGTGAGAGAGTGAACCCAGATCGGCCGTAATCTGTCAACTGCATTTTTTTTTAATAATGTCAATATTTAGGAAAGCATAGTGAGTTTTGTTGTTAATAGAGGCAATATACTATGATGCAACAGTTGATAAAGGCAATACAACAGCTAAGTGACATTGCAGGTATTCCTTCGAACGTAAACAGCGATGCTCTCTGAACAATCACCCAATAGAAATGACCACACAAAGCACCAGGTTGTGCACCAAGCGAGGCACGATAGGATTGTTGGGGTGATTGTCAAACAGATTCCTGTTTCTGACAGCTCACATGGCACTGCGAATGTCTGTGGAAAAAAAAATGCTGTTAGTTCCGTAAGAAATAACCAGCGAGCACAGTGCAGGAACAGCTTTATTTGACAACGTTTGGAGTGTCATAATCATCTGCTCTCTAAATAAAATAGCCAACGTCGGCATCAGCGGAGAGAGATCGTGACGGTCAATTTTTTACTCTGCAAGAGTTAAGAAAGCGCAGATGTTTGAGACGAATTGTTGGAAACAGAGAGTGTAATTTCGAGTGACTCAAAGGCTAAAGACAAAACGTGACTGTGACAGAATCTGAAAAAAAAAAAAAATGGTTTGAACATTTTGGTTGGCCAATCAATGCAGTCTTATATTTCAATTGTTGTCTGTTGTTGATCATCTGGGCAGAAATTACCGCGGTGAATTCCTATGTCTCAGTCAGCCATATAACGTCAGCAGGAAAGGATGACCACAAAAGCTGTATACAGCCAGCAAAACTGTCATGCGATATTGTATAGCCGCTTCATCGGACAAAGAGAATGAGCGTGATAGCAGTGAACATTTCATACTACACTGTTTTTGCTGCTTGTAACATCAAACACAGAGAATGAGGGAGGCAAAAAAGTTGAGGTCAATCAGCGGCCCCTGCGAAATGCCGTATGAGAACGTGGAAGGCCCTAAATACCCATCATTGAAGCAAACAGCCTGGACAGTCTGAAAGAGGAAGATCATGCCTTTCTGATCGAATGCTAATGTCTGTGTAGATGTCTAGCGCTGTTTATACTGCATCGACGTCTAATAATCGAAGAATGGAAATGTTCCCGTGAACAGAGCCACGATGTTGTTCACAGCTCAGTAAAGTGATGTTTGAGTGCGTTGTACTTTCTATAATCAAACAGCCAGACATTTAACAGACAGGTTTGTTCTGAACGTGAAAGAAGCTGAAAGACAACGTATTTTTTTTTTTTTCAGCTACCGAAGTATAAGTTGGATCACAATCTGGCGTTCTTCAAAGGTATCTTTTCGGAAGAAGAAATTTATATAATGTGGATGTAAAAACAACATGTCTGAAAAAGAGAAGTAGAGCAGTCAATTCTTTGCGAATGGTACAGAATTTGAGTGCTATATGGTCACAAGATACAAAGAAAACACCTAATAGTTTGGGCAGAAAGGTCCAAGTTCACGTATCTTTGGACTACAGCCCAAACACTAAAGACTTGACTATAGTACATCATATAACCGGCTAGCAATAGCAAAACAGCAACATAATCAACTTTGTCAGCGGTGAATCGGAATGCGTTCTTTGTACTTGTATGAAAATGTGTACGATGATGTTGAAGTAATAAAACAAACAGAAAAGAATGTTCCGCATCATGAGCAATGGCAACTTTCAGCATGTAGTGGTATATATATTGGCAAATGTTCGCATTTGGAATGTGTTCCACGACTATCTTTGATGTGCATTTTTTTTTTTTTTTTCTTTTTTTTTCTTTTTTTTTTCCTACGGACACATCGGAGTGTCTGTCGAACACATGCATGCTCTCTCTCTCTCTCTCTCTCTCTCTCTCTCTCTCTCTCTCTCTCTCTCTCTCTCTCTCTCTCTCTCTCTCTCTCTCTCTACGGATACATGCATACATGCAGCACAGACAGAACCCCCAACGTACTCGCTTACTGAAAGCCTTCCCCCGTCCTTTTTCTCCTTCAGTGACCACACCCACTGACGGTGTCTGTTTCTCTGCGCCGCTGCCCCCCACTCCATCCTTATGTTCATGGCTCAGCTGCGAACACTTCCGCCAGGCGGCGCTTACTGCCAAGCATT
>JADBJO010005747.1:90000-92500 GCA_016801955.1 Conus betulinus | reverse complement strand
TCCTTCTTCTTCTCCCCCTCATCACTGTCCTCCTTCTCTTCATCCTCCTCACACTCCTCTTCCTCCTTTTCCCCCTCCACCCCCTTCTCCTTCTCCCCTTCTTCTTCTTCTTCTTCTTCTTCTTCTCTTCTTCTTCTTCTTCTTCCTCTTCCTGTTTTCCATCTTCTCGTTTTCCTCTCCTCCTCATCGATGCTGTCTACTCGCTATGCACGTGGTACCAGTCAGTCGGGTCACCTCAGTGGAACGCCATGACCCACTTTTTAAAACCATCTCTCTCCTCCATCTTTGTAGGTATGGGTTCTCTTTCTCCTGCAGTTGGTCTGTAAATGTGCTGGTCTGCCTTTCCATCTGTCTCCATGACAGGGTCCCTAAAGCTGAGTTTGTGGATTGCTTCCTCTTTACTTCTAGAGCAGTGTCCACTGAATCTCAATCTTCTTGCTGCTATTGTTGTTATTTTGGGAAGGTTTGCATATCGTGTCTCGTTGTTGACTAGCTTGTTCATTCTGATGTGGAGCATGCATGAAGAGGTGTGCAGGATACGTGCTAGGAATATTCAAAGAACCGGGTTTATTTCTTGTAACTCCTCCTCCTTATCTCTACCAAGTTTCAGCCTTGTCTTTGCCAACAATCGTTTGTGCCATTTACACCTTTCATTTTCCTGAATTGTACAAGATGGATTTTTCATTATTTGTTCAGCTCTCTCGAACTGGACAAAAAAAAAATGCTCGGCAGGGTATGATGGCGCCTTGTAGTGTCGACTTTGAACATAATCGCTGTCGTAGGTTTGTTGTTTTCTAGCGGCAGGATATTCACTCTGGTTTGTTTTGACGTGTTTGCCGTGGGAAATGCACTTAACTGCCCTGTTACGCATTTAGTGAACGCTTTTTATACGGGTATTGCCGGCACTGCCACACAGTCCACAAACGTACATATGAATAGAAATGCATTGAGTTTGAAAAAACAACTTTCTTGTATCGGTATTAATATGATATTTAAGTTCACATAGCAAAAATACATTTTGCGCCAGATGTTTACAGATATAACTGACAACAAATTAGATGACAATACCCGACGCGTTTCGATCACCTAGGTCTTCTTCAGGCAGAGAGAAACAGCATTCAATTCAATGACAAGAAAGAACGAGCGACCACTTATCTCCTCGACGACAGCAAATATGTATCAGGTATGGTATCAGCAAATATATCACATATGGTATCAGCAAATATATCACATATGGCATCAGTAAATATATCATAATATCAGCAAATATATCATATAGGTATCAGCAAATGTATGACATACAGTGTCAGCAAATATATCAGATATGGCCTCAGCAAATATATTGCATGGTATCAACAAATATTTTACATATAGTATTAACAAATATATCGGATGGTATCAGCAAATAAATCATATGGCATCAGCAATATATCACATATAATATCAGTAGATATACCACATTAAATATCAGCAAATATAGCACATATGGTATCACAAATGCACGATATGGTATCAGGAATTATAGCACCTACGTCATCACTATGTCATATACGCATTGATTGTGGCCACTTGTCATATATGAACCCTTTGTGGTATCACTACGTCATATGTCAATTAGTTGATCTTTTATTGACGATACAGAGGACACGAGACCCAAGAGTAGAGCCTTGTGGCTCACCACTTTTTCTATTTCAATCAGAGGGATACACAACGTTCAAGCAGGCACGCTGAGATCTGCTCTTGGGATATGACTGAAAAGATGAAAATACCGCACCGTTTTGAACATAAATACTATTTTTGTTTTTTAACGATGCGTTTTAGTCCATGAGCTGGAACAGACATTCAAGTTTCAGAAAAATAAGCTTGCCTTGATTAATGGAAGATAACCGTGTGTCACACAGTGAACTGGGAAAAGCCAGACTGAAGAATGGAGAATGGAGGGGAGGGGGGGGGGGGGGGGGAGAGAAAGAGAGAGGGAGGGAGGGAGGGAGAGGAGAGATAGACAGATAGGCACATGGACAAACAGACAAAACCAGACAGATAGAGAGGCAGACAGGCATACAGACAAACAGAGGGAGGGAGGGAGGGAGGGAGATGGAAGAGGGGAGAGGAGAGAGAGGGAGGGAGAGAGGGAGATAGAAAGTGACAGACAGACAGACAGACAGACAGTGGGAGAACGAAAAAAAGCAAATGCACTCTAATCCACTGATAACGTGCCATCAAGTCGTCGGCCGTTGACATGTAGGCTTAGAGCACAGGCCAAATAATGGACCTTTAAACAGCTTCTTTCTTCAACAGAAAGACGTTTTTTTACATTGTCGTCTGCTTCCTCCGCGGCCCGTCTTTTTCGTGCAATTGTTACATTTTGACAGATTGTTTTGATGGTCACAGCGTGGCATTTCGGGTCCTCTCTTTGAAAGAACAACACAAGAGAAGGCACGTAACGTTACTGGCTGTAAGCACAATAGCATTGTGGGCACATCTCGAAAAAAACACAACA
>JADBJO010005747.1:82500-87500 GCA_016801955.1 Conus betulinus | reverse complement strand
AATCGTTTCGCTTTGCAACTACTCCTGTACCATAGTTTGTCATCTCTTGGTCTGTCATCAAGATCGGGAACACGCCCGTCCTACCAACAAGTGAGCTCCCCTCACCCGTCACGTGCCTCAGCGTCCAGTGGAATCAACAATAAGGAAAGGTTAGGGTTGTAAGCGCTTATCGCATATAGACCGTCAAAACGAAAACAGTCATGCTTTTGAACCATGTGGCCACACGTCTATGTCATTATATTTCTTTCTCGAAATTTCCAGCTGTACTCCTGAACATGAAAATTCACTTAGGTTTCATGTCTAATCCATTCAGGACACAGATTTAACAGCCAAATCCATAGAGTAGATTCCTTCAAAAACGGTTTAGTCAGGTGACCAGAAAAGAACCAAAAGAAGGCCATCGCAGACTTAACTAAAGACTCCTTTCGGCAGACAAACTTTAGGTGCACAAGGACTCGGCCAGTACTAGAGAATTATTAATGATTCTGGGACGAACAGGCGCAGGAGCAGTGAGTTGAACACACGGTGCATAATCAAACCAGGCAAGAGTTCTTTTGAAAGTACTGTAGACGTCAGAGAAGTCAAATTTCTAGAATACAAAGTTCATTGGCGTATCAAAACAACCACCACCCCCGTTTCTCGTTGATTTCACTATTCCCAGTGTCTGTCTAACTGAGAATCTGAAAGCTAACGAACGAACGACCGAACGCGCGCGCGTGCGCGCACGCACCCACCTAACCCCCCCCCCCCCCCCACACACACACACACACACACGCACGCACACACACACACACACACACACACACACACACACACACACACACACACGCACGCACGCACGCAAGCACACACACACACACACACACACACACACACACACACACACACACCGCACGCACGCACACGCCCCCCCCCCCCCCCCTACACACACACACACACTACACGAAACCCGGAGGGGAGTAAACTTTCTGGGCGTTTGCTCAGGATAAAAACTGTTCCCCACGACACACATGTGACATTTTAAATGGCTTTCTTATCAAGAGAATGCTTGGTCTAAACAGATACGCAGCAGACACGATAGCCTCTGTTTTACCAACGTCACGGTATAGAAGAAGTAAAGAAGAAACCATGCCACAACAGTCACCGGAAAGAAGCTGAGAGGGAAAGCTTGCGTTAACAGGACCACAAATACCTATGTCCAAAGAGCAATGGGAGTATTTAAATCGTTCCGGGGCAAGTTATTTCTCTTTTGATGAGAGATTACTCTGCGAACCAAACAAAGCAAAAGCATGCAGTGAGACGCGGGAGACGTGTTAATCACTGCAAGAATCGCCTTAAGTTCAGTTGGTATGTAGAGGACGTGTTCTGTATTCACATGATCTTTGTGAGTATTGGGAGAAGGGCATAAAAGGGAGGGAAGGAGGGAGAAAGCAGCTGAGAGAGAGAGAGAGAGAGAGAGAGAGAGAGAGAGAGAGAGAGAGAGAGAGAGAGAGAGAGAGAGAGAGAGAATCTGATATCACGCCAGGTAGGCAGAGAGACAGACAGATACATGTAGACATACACATTGACAGAGAGAACAGAGAAATCACGTAGTCTACGAGGATCCAATCGTGCTCATTTCAAAGCACACACACACACACACACACACACACACACACACACACACACACACACACACACAAGCACAAGCAACACACACACACACACACCACACACACACACACACACACACACACACACACACACACACACACACCATAATCGTACGCAGAGGGTAAATAACTTAATGCTCTGGAGTTATGTTTCAGAGCCTGTGTGACATATTAATAGAAGGAGGGCCACAAAGACCCTTCTTACTTACTGAACACAAACTTGAACGAAAAACTACTACTATTCTGCCGAACCAAAAAAAGGCAAACAGATTACAAAACAAAACACGACGCGTTTTTTGATCTCTTTGGTCATCTTCAGCCATGACAAACATTCAGGACAACAAAAATAAACGTTGTTCAATTTTTGATAGAGTAAACTGATTTTGTGAACTGCTCTACAGCTTTGTTTAAACATAACCTGACCACTACTAAGATTGCATGAATAACACGTGTAATCTCTCGTCTCTGCATCAGTCGCTATGATGATTACTTACCCAGTTTCCTGATGCACATTCAAAAAAAAAAGTTGCTGAGTAAAAGTATGGACGTCAGCACACACACACAGAGGTGAAAATCACATTGGGTTAATATAAGAGGATATGATGAAAGATGCGTCTTATAACGCTACGAGTTCTGGTTTACTAGACACGTTCACAGAAACTGCAGATCACAATTCGCCGCTGTCAGCTCCACAGCAGTCGAATATAAAAGACCTACAGAAGCTCTAAAGTCTCTGGCATCAGCAGATGCTTCCAGTGCGTGTACTCTGGTGGTTCAGAATATCTGTGTGAATCACGAAGGTGTAGAGAATCCATGTGCACGGGAAGGGACGAAGGACGCAGAGACATGGTGTAGCCTATAAATGACGTGATCTCATGTCAACGATGAATTCATCTTGCCATGCAAGGACTGCACTCTGTTCTGTGGGGTTGTTCATGTTGCTTTTTCTCCGCTTTATCTTTCCTGTTTGTCGTTTTTTTTTCTCTCGCCCTCCTTCCTTTCTCCATTGATTTGTTTTTTTCTCGGTACTCTATTCAGATAAACGAAACTGATTTTTTCACCCTTTGTATGTGTCTTTCGTTCTTTCTTTCTTTCTTTCTTTCTTCGTTCTTTCTTTTTGTGTTTTGTTTGTTTGTCTCTTCCTTCCTTCTTTCGTTCCCTTTACCCCTTCTATGTTTTTTTTTTCTTTTCTGTCTCTCGTTCTTCCGTTATAGTTTGCATATTTCTCTCTTTTTTTCAGAGTGTCCATGTGCGTATTTACAAACGCGAAAGCTTCCAATGCCAAAATAGCATGCTACACTTAAATGGATGTCAGTTTACTGTTAAAAGGCACATCTTCATGCTGTAGTCAGTCTCCTAAAACCACGATGGTCTTGACAGGATAAAGTCAAACCATTGTCACACAAGATTTCTCTGTGAAGTTAAGGAGGTGCCGGGAGCCAGCCATTTTCCACCATTCTTTATGCTAATGTTTCAGTTTGATCTATCAATGCGGATTTTTCCTATACTATTAAAATTCTGGCAAGGAAAAGTTCCCTTGGTTTTCCTCACATTGTTATTAGTGCAGGCTGTGCGGTAGATTCGTTCCAGTCATACCATCACACCAAATCACGCCAAACTGCTGATAATCAAACCACTGCTAATCATTTTCTTAACAATGAGAAGAAAATAGCAACAACAAAAAACCATAACCAAACAAATAAAATCTTCCTTGAGTCAGACTTAAGCTATGGAACGGCAAAGAGCACTATCCGCTGGCCAGGTCTCAGTATCTGTCACTGCACACTGACAACAGGATGGAAGTAGAACTCTGCTCTCTGCTCATGAAAATCGTCATTAATTCTAAAATCACTGTTCACAGTTGCACATATGTGTCAGATGCCAACCATCAATACACACATGAGTCTGGGAACAGTAGACAGTGAATTATGAACAAGTAGGGTTACTCTTGCTTCTCTGATGAAATAACATATATGCCCTTAACTCCAGCTGAATCTTGTGTTCAATCACTGAATCGCCTAGCAGTATTTACAAAACAGAGCACACAGAACAAACAAGAAGACATCCCCAGAAAGGATGTTCAAAGCTTGCCCATATAGGTAAAGGGAAAACATGGTAAAAAGAGTACCTGGAGAGGGGATGACCGACGTTTCGTGTCGTAGACACTTCAACAGGGAATGACAGCAGTGGGAAGATGTTGATGGTGGTTGACTTGGGTCACTGAGCGCAGTTCATGGTTTGAAGGGGTGGAAAGGGCAGAGGTGGAAGTGGTGGGCAATACTGAATGTAGGGTGATCATGGTTCACAATAGAAATGGGGAGTGTTAATGGACAGCAAAAAAGAGACAAAGGAAGGGGGAGGGGAAAAAAGGGGGGGGAGAGGAAGGGGGAAAGGGGGGAGAAGAAAGGGAGGGGGGAAGGGGGGGAAGGGGGGAGAAAAAAGAGGAGAGGAGGGCTGATGATTCGGGGTGAGGTATCATTCCCTGACATTGAGCCCATGTGGGCTCAAGGTGCCAAGGGCGCTGTATTAACTGGCTCTCCATGTATTTTCTGTAGTTCCCTTCTTGACGACCATTTCTCCAAAGGGCTGCCACACTCTGATGTGGGAAAGATGGTGATGGTCCGAATCGAAGTGCTTTGCCACAGGAGCGTCTTTTCCTGTGAGGTTTGCTGTCTCTCTGTTCATTAAAACGTTCATTTAGAGATCTGTATGTTCCACCCACAGACATCTTGGACAAAGGGTACAGCTAAGAATATAGACTATATTCTGAGTCTGGCAGGTGAAGTGGGACCTCATGTGGAAGCTGCGTCCGGATGGGCCTTGCACGGTAGTTGTCGGATTAAGAAAGTCACAGGTTTTGCATTTGGATTTCTTGCACTGGAAATTGCCTGGTTGGGTTGGGGGGGGGGGGGGGGGGGGATGAAGGGTGGAAGGTAGAGTGCATCAGGTGGTCACCAAGGTTTTTTGTCCCTTTTGAATGCCACCATAGGTGGTAGACTGAAAATGTTTTGAAGAGCTGGATCCTCCTTCAGGATAGTGAAGTTGCGGAGCAGAACGTTTTTTCACAAATCGATTGTGTGGATGGTAGGTCAGAGTGGCAATGCATCGGTCATTGTCTGTAGTCTTTTCCTTGTCTTGTAGGAGCTGGTGTCTGGGGATGGACTGTGCTAGTTCAAGGGCCATCTGAACTGTAGCTTGTGGGTAGCCTCTAGTGGTGAAGAAGGTAGTCATGGCCGCTGCGTCTTTGGGTGTAATTATCATCGGTGCTACATAATCTGCGAAGTCGAAGGAATTGGGAATATGGGATGCTTTCTTTCATGGCAGGAGGGTGGCTTGATGAAAACAGGA
>JADBJO010005747.1:70000-72500 GCA_016801955.1 Conus betulinus | reverse complement strand
ATTAAAAGTAAATCTTAAAATCTGGGACTACAAAATTGTTTCGAGGTCCTTCCTCTCTTCAGATCCCGTGCCAATCCACTGCAATTGACCTCAATTATATATATATATATATATATATATATATATATATATATATATGTGTGTGTGTGTGTGTGTGTGTGTGTGTGCGTGTGTGTGTGTGTTTTTGAATTGTGAGCTGTAGTTCACTTGGGTTGTTGCACGTGTTGTGCGGGGGGGGGGGGGGTGGGGGGGGGGTGGGGGGGGGGGGGGGGGGCTGTAAAGGTTGTAAGGCTTTCTTTATTAAGTATTAATGTATGAGGGGTCCTATCAGGGTTGCTATTTTATATTTGTTGATAAAAATTTCCTTTTGTGCCTGCAACTGTCTATGATTTCAACTCTTGCGTTCAATGTTGCCATACTAGGTTTGCATAGAATCATCCACTCTTCTGTCATGCACAGATTACATCTATTTGTGCTATTATTGTATGCTGGTTGTGCAATTGCAAGTTTTCCGTTTGTCACCCTCGTTTTTGACCTTGTTTTTCTTTTTGTTTGAAGCATCAATGTTTTTTTTTTTTAAGATTTGGCATACTAGAATAAGATAGTTTGATAGTGTTCCTAATGATTGTTTTTTTAAGTTTATGGTCTTTCTGGAACGATTCTGTTAATATTTTAAAAGAATTTTTTGCCAATGTTGGTTTTCACCCTACCATCATATGGTGGGCTGTACCAGGTTATTTTCCCTCTTTCTTTCTTGTTCTTCTTCCTGCTTCCAGTGGTATTTTCAGGTTCATATTTCAACTTGTAGTTGTATCCACTTTTCAACAGTGCTTCTTGGTAGTCTGTTGCTGCATCGTTGAATATTTCTTCGTTGCAGGAAAGGCTGGATAACCTCTTGTTTATCCCTTGTGGTATAGTTTTTATGATTGTTAGTGGGTGATTGCTCATGGAATTTACATATAATGGTGTATCATTAGGTTTTTTGTATGGTCTGTATTGGTTTTTGTTTTAAGTCTGATTCCAAACGGCGACAATCAGGGGGACCTGCTAGTGAGACAGGTGCTCTATAATCAAAAGGCAACAATCAGGGGGACCTGGTAGTGAGACAGGTGTTCTATAATCAAAGGCATCAATCAGGAGGACCTGGTAGAGAGACAGGTGCTCTATAATCAAAAGGCAACAATCAGGAGGATCTGATAGAGAGACAGGTGCTCTATAATCAAAAGGCAACAATCAGGAGGATCTGATAGAGAGACAGGTGCTCTATAATCAAAAGGCAACAATCAGGAGGACCTGGCAGTGAGACAGGTGCTCTATAAGCTTGCAGGCCCTAAGGACATATTTGTTGTTACCAAGTCAGAGCTGTGTACTTTTATAACAACTCAGTTCACCTACATGCACCAGTTGTACTAGTGGTATTAAGCAAGGGGATATTGGCATTGTAGGCCTGCCCTGTCATCGCCATGTGTCCCTACACTCACATCGTTTGACGGAGACCTGAGGCGTTCCATCGCCAGTGCTTTGGCAGAGAGGATCGAGTGGGAATTGGAAAAAAAAACCTGAGAGCATCACTCTCTTCTCCAACACGTTGAAAGTCTCCTGTCTGGATCAGTTTCATCTTGGATCATCACGAAACGTTTTGTATTTTTCTTTTATTCCAAGCTTCCCTTCCTTCTGTCCTGGTCAGTCAGACCCCCCCCCCCCCCCCCCTTCTCTCTATCCCTGTCTCTGTATCTCTGTCTGTCTCTCTGGCTGTCTGTCTGTCTGTCTGTCTGTCTGTCTCTCTCTCTCTCTCTCTCTCTCTCTCTCTATCTCTCTCTCTCTCTCTCTCTCTCTTCCATAAATCACTTTTTAAACACACACACACACACACGCACGCACGCACGCACGCACGCACGCACGCACGCACGCACGCACACACACACACACACACACACACACACGTGCGTGTTTTCATTTGTTGTATTGCGTAAAACATTTCGCATATCTACTCTAATTAAATACATAAAGACAAACTATAAGAAAGAAATATGTACGGCTTATCAGAAATAGTATAAACAACCTATGGAAAATGATGGGAGTTAGAAGATTTGAGGGAAATAAATAGTGAAAGCGATGTACAGAATGATAAAGGTGTTTGGAATTCAATTATACAATAAAAATCAAGGCAAAAAGAAAAGTGCAATATGTGGCCAAGAGGGGCAGCTGAAGTTGAATTTTTTTCCGAGCTTAGATGTACAGTTTATTGCTTCACCTTTTTTATCACATCTTTCTTCTTTCTTCTCATTTTATCACCCCACATGTCATTGATTCTCTCCGGCAGCTTGGCTGATTCAGTCGCAAGACTTTTTGCTTTGTTTTGTTTGGTTTTTGTCCACTTTTCGTCAGAGCTTCCTAGTGAAGCAATTGAGGGGGAAGGCTCGGCTTGAGGTGTGAAAGAGGAAATCAGTAAAACCTCGATGGAGATCAACGTGAACGATTGGAAGGAAGAAAAGAAAAC
>JADBJO010005747.1:45000-57500 GCA_016801955.1 Conus betulinus | reverse complement strand
GTAAACTGCAGCACTTTCATCTGCATCGCAGGACCAGATACTGACATGGTGTGACGGCATTCTAATTAAGTCAGTCTGTTTTTACACATCCCTCTTTTTTTCCAAACTCTTTTTTTTTTTTTCTTTCTGACGCAGCCAGCGAAAAGAGAAGACATGTGTGAACGTGTGTACCAATAGTCAAAATGTCTGGACAAATTACCTGTTAATAATTCGATGGAGGGCTCTGTTGTTATAAAATAGATCAATACAATTTGGGTTGGTCATGTGAAGAGTAGTGATCGGGTAAAGGCGAGAGCGGAACATGCAGTGGCGCCGCGCACGCGCGTGCATGTGTGTGTGTGTGTGTGTGTGTGTGTGTGTGTGTGTGTGTGTGTGTGTGTGTGTGTGTGTACGTGCGTGTGTGCGTGCGTGCGTGCGTGTGTGTGTGTGCGTGCGTGTGTGTGTGTGTGTGTGTGTGTGTGTGTGTGTGTGTGTGCGTGCGTGCGTGCGTGTGTGTGTGTGTGTGTGTGTGTGTGTGTGTGTGTGAGAGAGAGAGAGAGAGAGAGAGAGAGAGAGAGAGAGAGAGAGAGAGAGAGAGAGAGAGAGAGAGAGAGAGAGAGAGAGAGAGAGAGAACAGAATTGTGATTTTTTTTCACTGCAACCAGAAGTAGTAATATTGACAACGAGATGAATGCGTATGGCGATTTGAGTGCGTAGAAGGGCGGGTAGGCACACAGACAGGCCACAGAAGAGAAACTGAGAAATGGAGATCAAGTGGAAAGTAAAACGACGACGAAGAAATTGACGAACAAGCAGTCTCAGTAGAAAGAAGAAGAAAACCAATGTTAGAAATAAGAAAGGCAAAGTCTAAGTCTGAGACGTCGATAACAGCTGCATTTCACTTTACGGAATTCTCAGTGGATGAAAACTTTAGTACTTAGACAATAAAAAGACAGGGAGATGACTCAAGAAAACTAGGATCCCGTGTGTTAACGTTCATGCACACGCATATGGACAGACAATGTTCACGTAAAGACAATACGCTTTACTCGTTTGTTTATCAGGAACCGCAGACCAGACTAAACGTGCAGAATAATGGCATTTCATCCAAACTATAATCGACGTTGGGCAGTGGCCTTTCAAAAGTCAGACAGTCAATGGGACTGACATGTGCGAGACAGACAGACAAACAGACGAACTATTTAGTGGGTTCAGAGACAAGGCATTGGATGTCGGTAACTGTGGGGTCTGACATCAGAAGAACGAGGTTTAACTCATCAGATAAAAATACTGAAGATATATGGGCCGGAGACTAAGATTTCCTTTTAGACTGATTTGCTGTTTGCCGACTGCTCGTGACGTATAACTTATTTTCATGCAAATGTCAAATATGACACCCCCCCCCCCCCCCCCCCCCCCCCCCCCCCCCCCCCCCGCTTTTTGTCGAAGAACACTGGATCTTAATTTTCCCACCCCTTTCCGTGAACATTTATAAGTGTGTGATATATTCATTCCCATTACAGTTGATGGTTGGACTAACCACACCCATGCCAGATTTCACTGACGAGTGTCAGCCAAGGGTCACAACCCGACTCCTGAAGAGCGTGACAAACGGTTCCGTTCTCATTGTAGCACCGGATTGTCTTCTCTTGCTCTCAGTGACAGGGGTAATGCTGAGAACTCAACACACGCGTTATCGTCTCTGTGTCTCTCCTGTTGCCTCTCACTACTCATCTTCCACCTTTTTTTTTTTTACACGCAAGACGTTGCTAAGTCACAATATAAGTTTCCATTTCAGTTTGGGTAGGAGGTCATCACTTCATGCGAATTACTCTGTATACACCGCATAACATCTGCAGTGACATTGACAGTATCTGTGGGTTACCTCTTGATAAACAAATTTGTAATGATAAATAAGGAATTGAGAAAAGAAAATCATGGAGATGACTTTGCAGATGTCTTCACAGCACGTGACCCTATGGAAAAGACTTGACAGATGCTTACGGACATATTAACCCAGGGATGAGACTTGGCAGACAGCTTTACAGCACATTAAGCCATGAAGGAGACAGAAAAAACCCTTTCAGACATGGTGACCCATATTGGAGAAACAGCAGATGCCTTCGCAGCACATCAGCCCATGGAGGAGAGTTAAGAGATGAACCTCATGAGTTCGTCAGACCCTGAAAACTGTGATTCTGATAGGTGAATTGCTTGCCTGAATGTGTTCCCCATTTTTCTATTTGTCCTGCACTGTAAGGGTGAGAATGCCTGACGTTCCATGCAGGAATCAGAGGATTTTGCTGTTCAACGTGACGAGAAATGCCTGACGTTCCATGCAGGAATCAGAGGATTTTTTTACTGTTCAACGTGACGAGAATGCCTGACGTTTTCAGAGGATTTTGCTGTTCAACGTGACGAGAATGCCTGACGTTCCATGCAAGAATCAGAGGATTTTGCTGTTCAAACGTGACGAGAATGCCTGACGTTCCATGCAGGAATCAGAGGGATTTTGCTGTTCAACGTGACGAGAATGCCTGACGTTCCATGCAGGAATCAGAGGATTTTGCTGTTCAACGTGACGAGAATGCCTGACGTTCCATGCAGGAATCAGAGGATTTTGCTGTTCAACGTGACGAGAATGCCTGACGTTCCATGCAGGAATCAGAGGATTTTGCTGTTCAACGTGCATTGAGAGAGAGGGATGGTGGGCTGGGAAATGATGGTGGTGCAAGATTTTGAACAAATCCTTTCAAACCACCCAGTCCACGTTGACGTCTATTTTCTGAATATTAAAGATTATATGGATGTCAAATGAAAAGAAGCTGCCTCACAGAGTAGGTAAGAACCTCAGTCTCTTTTTTTTCGTTCTCTGTTTCTCCCTCCCCCCCCCCCCCTCTCCCTCTCTCTCTCTCTCTCTCTCTCTCTCTCTCTCTCTCTCTCTCTCTCTCATTGTACAGTTTATCATACACGTAGGACTACGCCACTTTCCACATTTGCACTTTTATTTCTGTGATTTGTCCAAGACACCATTATCTTTTTTTTTTCAAACAGCACCCAGATTTCAAGAAGGAGGATGCATACTAACTGCAGCCCAGATCAGACCAAGTGAGCATTGTGAGACTGAGGACAGGGCACTCCAGACTCGGACACCACATGTTCACAAAAAAAAAAGTCCACACTGACATGCCGCATGGTGCCCATGTGATGCAGCCCCAATGACTGTAGAACATTTCCTGCAGAATCGTCCCACACACATTAAACGCTAACAACAGAGACCTGGCCGGCCGACACCTGAGGAGGGAGAAGCTCTATGATCTTGGGAGGGCCTCCATTGTAAAGCAGCCTTCGTCATGGCCTATAGGGTTCCTATCTGAGTACATTGTAAAGCAGAAGAAGAAGAAGAAGAAGATAGAATATAGGGTTCCTATCTGAGTACAAAGAAGAAGAAGAAGAAGAAGAAGAAGAAGAAGAAGAAGAAGAAGAAGAAGAAGAAACGAAGAAGAAAAGAAGAAGAAGAAGAAGAGAAGAAGAAAAAAGAGCATCAATATATGCCTATACGAATCACAACTTCGGAAAATGATCAGAAATGAAAAAAAAAATCTAAGATAAACAACACTCCGGAATGAGAGCTGAGTACAACAGTTGCGATTTAAAGACAGTAGTTTCTTGCAAGTCTTCTAGCACAGACCAGCGTTGTCTTATCTTTCTACAGCCTTTCCAGCTGAGTCACAGGACAAGCTATTGACTCAGTGTCACAGCATTCGCAATACAATCAGCCAGTCCGTTTTCTCAACCAGGTTTCCCTAACTTTCTGTCCTGGGAGCAGCCAACAAAGACGAGAGAGACGTGTGTGAAGGTGTGGGCTTCTGTGCTAGGTGTAGACCAACAAAGACGAGAGACGTGTGTGAAGGTGTGGGCTTTCTGTGCTAGGTGTAGACCAACAAAGACGAGAGACGTGTGTGAAGGTGTAAGCTTTCTGTGCTAGGTGTAGACCAACAAAGACGAGAGACGTGTGTAAAGGTGTGGGCTTTCTGTGCTAGGTGTAGACCAACAAAGACGAGAGACGTGTGTGAAGGTGTGGGCTTTCTGTGCTAGGTGTAACCAACAAAGACGAGAGACTTGTGTGAAGGTGTGGGCTTTCTGTGCTAGGTGTAGCCAACAAAGACGAGAGAGACGTGTGTGAAGGTGTGGAAAGCCAGTCAAAGGTTTGGACAGCGCAGTCATTCAGCCAATCAATTAATTAATTTTGAACAAAACATTGCTAAACCACCACCACTACTGATAAATATTAAATATTAAACATTCAGAGGATTGTGAAAGAAAAGGAACTGAGTCAGGACACAGGAACATTTAAACCGTTTTGGTTTTCCAGCTCTGTCTTTCTTGTATTTTGACATATTGCATTGGGGTACACGAATCAACTAATCTGCAACATTGTGTTCAATTATTATCAGAGATAAATCAGAATTACTGTGTTTTATCTTGTAATGTGTTTGTCCCTTTGTCCCGCGAAGTAACTGTGATTTCACTTCAAAATGTGTTTTGATTTCTGGCTGGCTTCAATCACCCATCCCTTTGAAACTAACATATATGATTAGTACAAGACAACATGAAATGACACTTATAGTTATTGCAAGTTTGTAATATGAGCATGATCAGGTAAGACAGACTAAAACTGAAATCCAAATATGCAAACAATCAGTCAAACAAAAAAAAACGACCTCAGAAATGAAAATCAGGAGCACACACACACACACACACACACACACACACACACACACACACACACACACACACACACACACACACACACACAAAATGTGTAAAGACAAACCACACCCTGCAATCTTCAGCATTGCTTTGTTACATAATAATGCCACCGCAACACGTGCATTTCCGTCACAGGACAAGCTATTGATTGACGGTGTGTGATGGCATCGCTAATGACATCAGCCTGTCCATTTCTCCATCCAACTGTTCCCCAGGTTCCTGTTGTGACCACAGCCAACCAAAGAGGGGGGAAAAGGTGAAGCTGTGGACAGCCAAGTCAGAATTGTGACAGAGGAGCCGTCAATAACTCCCTGGAGGAAAGCGTGAGGAACAATTGATCTGACCTGCATGGAGCGTGTTCAGTGTAGAGATGCTGCAAAGAATGTAGCTGAAGTCGCATAGACAGAGAGAGAGAGAGAGAGAGAGAGAGAGAGAGAGAGGAGAGAGAGAGAGAGAGAGAGAGAGAGAGAGAGAGACAGACAGACAGACAGACAGACAGACAGAGACAGAGAGTAACACACAAACGAACACACACACACACACACACACACACACACACACACACACACACACACACACACACACACACACACACACACACACACACACACGCACGCACGCACGCGCGTGAGAATAAATGCACCAGTTCCACATACATACATGATGTGTACGAACATTGCGAGCGAGGTTTCGTAGTTTTCAACGAGTCGATGAGAGACTGATATACAGACAGATTAATTTTAGATAGGGAGACAGACAGAATCATTAGAAAGGTAGACGGGGGGGGGGGGGGGGGGGGGGGGGGGGGGGGGGGGGATAAAGAGAGAGAAAGAGAGAGAGAGATACAGAAGAGACAGAGAGACAGAGACAGAGAGAGACAGAGAGAGAGAGAGACAGACGGTCAGAGAGACCTACAGGCAGACGGTCAGACTGACAGGGACACAGACGGATGGACGTACGGACGGACAGACGGCCAAACAGACAGACAAGCAGACTGACAGATAGAGAAACAGACAGACGCACGCAGAAGAGTAAGAGAGCTTCTCAACCGATCTAGAAGTCTCAACAGGTCCCTTAGGCGGGAAACTGAGAAAGAACAAAGTACAGGAAGATGAAAATAAAGAAGAAACGAATGAGAGTTAGCACAGAGAACAAGAACAAATAGCCCAATGGTAGAAACTTCAAGAAAACAAGTCTGAAATGTGTGGTGACTGCAATATTTCACCATACACATTTCTCCAGCAATGAGGACTTAGTACTCGGACAACAAACGAAGAATGAAGATGGAATGCAAATTGGAGAGGATTGCACAAGAGAAGCAGCATCTCATTTTGAGGACGTTCATGTACATGCACACGAAGTGACCACGTCCATCGTGAAAGACACAACCCTAAGCATGTTTGTTTTCTCATTTCCTGCAGATCAAACCAGGACGTACACTAGACTTTAGATCCTGACTCATAGCTGGTAATGGCCCTTCAATTATTGGGCCACCAGTTGGACAGGCACGGACGAGACAGACAGACAAATAAATGAGACAAAATTGAGAGACTGTCTTCAGCAGTTGAGTGGCAAGGTGGTGGGTGTTCGAGGACTATGAGGTCTGACTGTCAAAGAGCATGGTCTCCTGATCAGACCGACTGCTCAGCTTATCAGTCACGTCTCTTTACTGTCATCACTGGGAGTTAAGCAGGTGCTGTCTTGCCTATTATGTTGAACCAAAACGAAAATACCTTAACATGGCCTGAGTGTCTCAGTGACAGTGGTGTTTGGCCTTGATTGACCAATCTTGTTTCAATAGTACAATTTCAATACATAGTAGTAGTAGTGGTAGTAGTAGTAGTAGCAGTAGTAGTAGTAGTAGTAGCAGTAGTAGTAGCAGTAGTAGTAGTAGTAGCAGCAGCAGCAGTAGTAGTAGTAGTAGTAATGGCGGTAACATTGTCGTAGTAGTGGCAGCAGTAGTAGTAGTAGTAGTAGTAGTTGTGTTAGTAGCAACAGGAGATCCGAGAGGGCAGCAGTAGCAGTGATAGTAGGAAAACTCTGAATTGCAACCGGTTTTCCGAAGAAAATAGATCCAATTAAACTACCAGACTGTAATATTAAACTGTATATTCTTTCCATCACGAATCACCCGTGTTTTAGGTCAAGAGAAAGTGGGTTTAGCCAGTTCAAAGAGAGTCGGCCTTTGTCCATGCTGGTTGATGCATTGCATCACAAACGCTCAGCCGTGTGATCGGTTACGTTTGAAGACGATTATATCACTGATACATGACGCCATCCCAAATACAGTTGAAGTCCTTGCAACATCGTGAGAAGAACGAAAATGAATATGAAATGTGAAAAAAACTGAAATGTAATGTCTTAAAAAATGCATACTCCTTGAAATTGAGAATTAGATTACAAAAGTCCGTATAAAAATAGGTAAACAGATAAACAAATATAAAACATATATCTTCTGTGTTTCTCTGGCAAAAAAAAAAAAAAAAAAAAAATTCTGACCACACATCCTCGAGCGTTCTTTTGTCGCGTTCGCTTGCTGCCGCACGTGCATTTGTAACAAAGGACAAGCTATTGACACGGTGTGATAGCGTTCCTGATGAAATCAGCCGGGCCTTTTTTCCCGTTCATCTTTCCCCACACTGTCTGTTCAGAGCAGACAACGAAGGACGAAGGCCTGTGTGAAATGGTGGGTATCCAGTGAGGGGCGTGGACGGAGGAGCTGTTTATGGACTACTTGGAGGTGTGTGTGTGAAAAGAAACTCATCCGAGCTGGGGAGGGCGTGTTAACAGTAAGGACGTTGCAAAACAGTGGAACAGGAAGCGCAACAGGGTGTGCGCGCGCGCGCGCGCGCGCGCGCGTGTGTGTGTGTGTGTGTGTGTGGCGTATGTGTGTGTGTGTGTGTGGTGTGTGTGTGTGTGTGGATGTGTGTGTGTGTTCTGCAAAGATTGAAACATATGCGTGTGTGTGTGTGTGTGTGTGGTGTGTGTGTGTGTGTGTGGTGTGTGTGTGTGTGTGTGTGTATGGAGTGTGTGTGTGTGTGTGTGTGTGTGTGTGTGTGTGTGTGTGTGTGTGTGGGCGATCTGCACAGTGGTGTATGTTTCCTCTGCTTCTAGATGGTATCTTATCTGCTGAATAAAGCTCAAAGAAAAAAAGGACAAAATGTCTGGATGTCACCACGAAAACGAAATTCTGCAAAGATTGAAACATAGCAAAAGATATACTAGAAACGTAAATTTGCAAAAATGGTGCCATCCCGTTTATTTTTTTTTCATATATCCCGGACCTGTTCATACTTTACCAATGTATGGAGAATGTGGTGTGTGTGTGTGTGTGTGTGTGTGTGTGTGTGTGTGCGTGTGTGTGTGTGTGTGTGTGTGTGTGTGTGTGTGTGTGTGTGCAGTGTTTTGTTCCCCTCAGTCCAGCATTGTGTACACAGTTGTACAACATAGACCTAAATCCCGGGCCCCATTTTGTTTCAGTCCCACTGCCACCTGTCCACATGAAGTTATAGACATCCCTGAGTCATCAGGTAACACAACAGAGGTGACATTGTAATGAATCCTTCCGGTGGTGTTCAAACAATGACTGTTTTAATCCAGAATGTACAAAAAAACACCCTGCTATCTCCTAGCGACAACAATAGTTGTTTTATCAAAGCCAGCGTAAGCATGCATCTTCACCTGAAGGGAGCCACCTCATCCTCCTGATGTCAGTCACCATGAACGCGCCAACACACAAACGGGTTTATAGAAATTACCATCAGCATGGCAAAGACTATCATTTGGCTGTTATAGATCATGAGCTATGACTGTGAAAAGGACAGAGATAAGGCTGTAGAAGAGGTCTGAGACAGCGTGGCAGCGCCTCCTTTATAACACATCCTCTCAGCGAGGCCCAGAGCCACAGACGCACGTAGTGCTGGGGGAAAAAAGTATTATCAATACTTCCAAACACGCATCCATTAAAGAGACGATACTCGACTGTAAGGCTCCAGCTTCTCATCATGCTTGCCAAACTCGGAATAGGACTTACCAGCGGCTATAGCGCACATATGTTTGTGGTGTGTTTTGGGGTCTGTCGAAAGTGTGTGACATTATTACTTCTCGACAGTAGCTGATGCTAACGCCAGTGTTTCTGCCTTCAGTATACAGGTGGCACTACACAACGTCCCTGGTGATATCATTGTACTATTCACAGCCTCTGGTTGACTGAAAATCAACTCAGGACGCTACGCCAGCAGGGACTTCTTTGGAATCATCGTTCTCTTTATCTTCTCAGCCAGTCTGGATGACTGAGCTAACACTCCCAACGCTGAGTGTGTTTCATCATGTTTTAACTGGTCCAAAGGCACGTCGTCAAGACTGTCCATCCATTAGGACCTCTGACGACTTTTCTTTCCTAACTGGAGAGAGAGAGAGAGAGAGAGAGAGAGAGAGAGAGAGAGAGAGAGAGAGAGAGAGAGAGAGAGAGAGAGAGAGAGAGGAATACAGACAGACATTCAGAGCAAATAGACAGATTCATACTGATCCACTTAAAATGTATACTGACGGAGAAGAAGAAGAAGAAGAAGAAGAAGAAGAGAAGAAGAAGAAGAAGAAGATGATGATGATGATGATGATGATGATGATGATGATGATGATGATGATGAGAGAGGGTGAGAGGGGGAGGAAAACCATTAAAAGGAACAGAAGGAAAAAAACAATAATTTGGGAGAAAGGAAGGGGGAGCCTTTCTCTTCGCAACAAATCTTACCAGAGAGAGAGAGAGAGAGAAAGAGAGAGAGAGAGAGAGAGAGAGAGAGAGAGAGAGAGAGAGAGAGAGAGTCTGTGTGTGTGTGTGTGTGTGTGTGTGTGTGTGTGTGTGTGTGTGTGTGTGTGTGTGTGCCTGTCTGTCTGTGTGCCTGTGTGTGTCTGTGTGTACGCACCATGCCATTTTCCATCCCCTCAGTCCAGCCTTGTGTATACTGCTGCACAAAAACACATTCAAATCCCAGATCCATTTTGATGCAGTCCCATTGCCACTAGTCAACAGGAAGCTATAAACATCACTGATCATCAGGTAACCCAACAGAGGAGACATTGTGATGAATCTTTCTAGTGGTGTTCAGCAAAATCCTGCTCTGAACACATGCACAGATAAGTCACTCTTCGTTCTTTGTTTGTACTGTCCTAAATGTTAAATGTGATTTTTTTGCCTGAAGGAGACCCAAGAGGTCGAAATGCATCGTGTCTTGTCCGGAGCTTTGTTTGTTAATGTCCTTGGCTGTAACTAACCCCCTCTCTTTCTAAATTCTGTTCTGATCCTTTATATACAGAATCTCATCTACGTCCTACTAATGACAATAATCGTGTGACCAGAGCCAAAACAAGCAAGTGTTTTCATCTGGAGGTTGCCAAAGCATCCATCCTAACGCAGTCTCCATGAACGAGCCAAACAAAGAAGAGCGCTTTAAGACTTAACCATCAGCGTGTCTATAGCTATCACTTTGGTAGACATACATCATGAACAATGGATGTGAACATGACGAAGATGAGGCTATAGAAGAGTATTTTGGTCTGAGACAACGTAAAAAGCGCGTTCTTGATGACACATCCTATTAACGAGGGCCCTAGAGCCACACAGACATGTACTGCTGGTAAAACAGAAATTTAACAATACTTTCAAACATGCATCCATTAGGTAAACAATACCCTATTTTAAGGTTCCAGTTTTCTCATTTCATTTACCAAACTCGGGATATGAGCTACAAGCAGCAATCATGCAAATATAAGAGAAATGTTTGGGGAGTGGGGCAAGGTGGGGGGTGGGGGTGGGGTGGGGGGTGCGTACACAGTTTGTTTACATTACTTTCTCGACTAATGTGATGGCCAGTATTTCTCTCCTCAGTAGAGAATGGTACTACACAGCAAGTCGATGAGGATTTCATTGTGCAAATCATAACCTCTGGTTTTACTGAAATCAGACTCAGACACAACGCCAGCAGGGAATTCTTTGGAATCCATCGTTCTCTTTATCTTCTCAGCCCGTCTGGATGACTGAGCTAACACTCCCAACGTTGAGTGTGTTTTCGTCTTGTTTAAACTGGCCCAAAGGCACATCGTCAAGACTGTCCATCCATTAGGTCTCCTGAGGATTTCTCTAAGAGTACAGATGCTTACCCATGGCACATTTCGTTACCAAAAAGTCTTTTCATATGAGACCTTTGAATGTTTATATTGCAACGGATCAGTTCATATCAATTTGTTAAATATCTGCTGTATGTGTGTGTGTGTGTGTGTGTGTGTGTGTGTGTGTGTGTGTGTGTGTGTGTGTGTGTGTGTTGTTTGTTTGTGTGTGTGTGTGTGTGTGTGTTGTGTGTGTGTGTGTGTGTGTGTGTGTGTGTGTGTGTGATATGAATAATATTATCTCATGAAATAATTTCTTCATTAAATACGAATAGTTTCACATTACAGGATAAATCCTCTTTTTTTTTTTTTTTTTTTTTTTGCTGCCAGAGGAGTTTGCGTTACTTTCAACTCCAGTCAATGCGTCTGGATAAAGGACTTAATCTTCCTGCAATGACCGAAGATCAAAACTGCATAACACTTTGCTACAACAGGAACTGAACTATGTGAACACAGGACACAATCTGTATACGTCAGCTGCAGGGAAAAGGACGTAGATATACACTGAAATGAGACTAACTGACGGTCAATTTTCATACATCTAATATTCATGTTGTACGACGACTCTTATCAGTTTACACCACTTTTACCTGGGGTGGCACATTCCATTTTCTCCTGGTCAGTAGCACATTGTGTATCACTGTCACTCTCCTGGGGGCTAAGATCAAACTCAGACGCCACGCCGGCGCCAGCACACGATCTTTTGAATATGTTCATGTTCTAATTCAGCTCAGTCATCAGGATGACTCTGAGGCACCACTAGTCATGCTGAGCCGTCCTTGATCTTGTTTAAGCTGGTCTATTGACGTGATTGTTGAGGCCAAATCGTGTTCCGGTTTTCAGTGAGACTTTGCCCCGTCATCTCAGCGAGAGTGTGCAGGGTTTTTTTTTCTGTGTGTGTGTGTGTGTGTGTGTGTGTGTGTGTGTGTGTGTGTGTGTGTGTGTGTGTGTGTGTGAACGTACATTGATTCTGTCCTGTTCGAGACAGAGACACACACTTTGACACTTTGATATGTTATTGTCATTACAAAAAACAGTCTTTTGAGCGGTGGAGGGGGGGGGGGGGGGGGGGGGGGGTGGGGGGGTACGGGACAAATAACCTTTACCTCCCTCTTTTATCACGAGTACATATCACAGTTAAATCCAGTGTAAATCAACTCAAAAGCTAACAAATCATTAAAGACTGGATCGTTCCTAGATATCTTTGTACATACTAGTATCGTATAATATTAGGAAAAAAAAAAACAAAAACAAACAAACCAAAAAGGTAAGATTATAGACTAACTCGACCATCCACTCAAACAAAGAGAGAGAGAGAGAGAGAGAGAGAGAGAGAGAGAGGAGAGAGAGAGAGAGAGAGAGAGAGAGAGAGAGAGAGAGAGAGAGAGAGAGAGATTTATGATGAAATTCTGTATGAAAATAAATGCGTTCCACAGAGCTGGTCTGGCTAATTGTCCATGAATCTAGCTTATTTATTAATGTAAGATTGAAATTAAATATTTCAATATAAATAATAATATTAATTTTTATTTCTTACTTAAATATTTTTCATACACCAATTACAGTAAATGATTTAATGCATG
>JADBJO010005747.1:27500-35000 GCA_016801955.1 Conus betulinus | reverse complement strand
CAGGTTTTCCCAATCTTCTCAGCCAGTCTAGATGACTGAACCAACAACTGCAGCTCGATATGATTTGTTTGGTTTGGTACATATTTCTGTGGGAACTGACCTTGTGACACATCTTGATGTCGTAGTCGCAATCGAGCATTTTGATTGTTTTGTGGAATAGTAAAAAAAAAGTATATTTGTATATTGTCACAGAGCGTAAGCTCGGATCATGAATGATAATGTGATATACTTTATGTTTGCTCACACGTTGATCCAGCTGGACTTAGATATCAACAACAGCCTAAATGCGTGCGTGCGTGCGTGCACGCGCGCGCGCGCGCGCGCGTGTGTGTGTATGTATGTGTGTGTGTGGTGTGTGTGTGTGTGAGAGAGAGAGAGAGAGAGAGAGAGAGTTTGTGTGTTCTCAATGCAATGTTCTAATGAAATCATTCCACTCAATAATGTATTACTTTACATAATGTGATAATTACCCGTTTGAAAAATTAAAACAAAACAAAACAAACACAAAAAAAACCCCATAACTTTCTCCCTTGCCAACTGAGGTTACATTCTTCTCAGTTGTAGCCCATACATCGGGACTGAATCTTCCTACAGCCATGACTGAACAAACGTGATCGTACACTGCCACTCCAGAAGCCCAACTGTGTATAACCAGTTTGTAGATGTGTCCAAGAATGTAAGGAAAATAAAGATATTTTTTTTATATAACAAAAGCCAGTTTTTCTTTCTGTTGACATTCATGTTATACCGCAGTAATTCCAAGTTTGCCCTGCTTTTATCTACGGTGACAATTCATTTACTTCTCTTCATTAGCACAGTATGTATCACACTCATTCCTTTAGGGGCTAAGATCAATCTCAGACGCCACGCCAACACACACGATTTTCTGAATCTGTTCATGTTCTAATTCAGCTCAGTCATCAGGATGACTCTGAGGCACCACTAGTCTTGCTGAGCCGTCCTTGATCTTGTTTAAGCTGGTCTGTTGACGTGGTTGTTGAGGCCAGATTGTGAACTGGCTTTCAATGAGACTTTGCCCCCGTCGACTTGATCGATTATGGGGTGTTGCTTTTCTGTTACTGTACATTGATTCTGTCCTTCTAAGAGAAAGAGAGGGAGAAGAGAGGTGTGGAAGTGTATGATGTGTGTCAGCTGCGGTACTCAATATTCGCCAGTCGATTTTTCTTCTTGGGAGTGGCTGCATACATAGGGGCAAGTTTGTGTGTTGTGTTTGTTTGTTTTTCTTGTATGTCTTGATGAATGATTGGCAGATTGACGTGCTTGTGGTTTGTACGACTGTGGTTCGCTATTTGCTTGATCAGCACAGAGAGAGAGAGAGAGAGAGAGAGAGAGAGAGAGAGAGAGAGAGAGAGAGAGGAGAGGGGAGAGGGGAGAGAGAGAGAGAGAGAGAGAGGAGAGAAGAGAGAGGTGAGGTGAGAGAGAGAGGAGGAGAGAGAGAGAGAGAGAGAGAGAGAGAGAGAGAGAGAGAGAGGAGATTGTGTTATGGAATTTTATATGTAATGAGTTCTTTTTCATTTCTTATAATGTTTTCATGTTTTGCAAATTTCGGTATGTATGACATAGATATTTTAGCTAAATCTGTTTGAATCTAATGTATACGACAATGAAAGAAAGCTTCAATTAGTGATATCCCTGTCTAACTGTTTTTCTGTACGTCAGTTCTAGTGTAAGAGGTCAATACAAAGGTAATTGCATGGCACATTGTATGGCCAACCTAGCACTGGATTTCCTTGATTGAAAGGAAAAAGCACTTTCTTTTTGTATCTCAACTGATAATTGCGATGCTAAGAAAAAAAAAACATTTTTAAAAATTGAAAAAAAAAGTCCTTCACGTCAGATGAATGATTATTTTCTGTGTATGATTTTCCCACACACGGTTGTTAATTTTCTAAGCATCAACATAAGGTCAGCGCTACTTATTTTCACCAGTCTCATACTACATTCACTTTTTATACAAACAACTGGCATTTGCTCTAAAAAATGCCCATTTATATCTATCAAAATGCCATCCAGCCAATGCTAAGATTTCATTGTACTTTTAGTTCTCCAGGTTAAGCTATAGTAATAAGATAGGAGAGATTGAAACAAGAATATGGTACATCCATCAGCCACTGTGGCAAAGTAGTTTGCGTCACAGACTCAAGGCTGTGAGGTCATAGGTTTGAGTATGATGAGAGCCACTTCTTTCTGGGATGAGTTCAACTGTTGTATTATCGTAATTGAACAAATACAGTAAAAGTAAACCAAAATACAAATGTAAACATAAAAAATATGGCTACTATTGCCTCCATCTTGTTATCTTTACAAACAAATGCTGAGGGCTACAACAGAACGTTTCAAACGTTTGCTCAAAACGTGTTGTCGCTGAGACAGAGCACCAAATTTGCTCCAGAACGATCTGTCCGCGCAGCTCACCTCAGCTGACAATCCATTAAAAGCACGGCTGTTTTCGACTTCAGCTAAGCCTGTCTCGTTGACTGAGACAACACTTCAATCACCCACCGCCTTTAATCTCATTTCAACTGGATGCGAGACACTTTTATCAAGGTCAGACTTCAGTGACTTCTCATTAAGACCACGAGCCTGACAGATATCAAGGTTGACACTTATAGATGTACTTTGCGTCGGATTCTGCCCCAGAGAGAGAGAGAGAGAGAGAGAGAGAGAGAGAGAGCTTTCACACTGTTGGGAAGGGGATATATTAGCTTTGTTTGGAGAAGAGGGTCCTGTCCAGACGACCCTCCAGGCTATGGTTTCTCTTCCCTTGCTCCAGTTGTTACCCAGACTTTATAAGGTAACACCCTCTCTCTCTCTCTCTCTCTCTCTCTCTCTCTCTCTCTCTCTCTCTCATATGGCGGGTAGTGCTTGAGTGTGTATGCATATGAAGTGTTTGGAGTGATATGAAGTGACACAGAGAACAAGTTAAGAGATTCAGGTCAATAGTCTACGAGAAGGTGAGACTGAGAATGGCTTATAAATGCATAAATAACTAGAAGGGAATGGGGAGAATGAAGACATCCACCAATGCTGAATAACCTTCGGATCTGTCTTTTGACTCTTTTCAGTAGTGAAAAAAAAATGTTTTACTTTCTGATGAAGCAATTGTTAAAAGAGATATGCCTTGTGTAAATGTATGTTTTGTTTGTTTATTTCATGATGGAAAAACACGAAATAACAACAGGGTTCATGCATTATTAATATTCCTCATATATCACCCTGTACATATTCATCGTTGCTAAGCCGTGCCTTGACAGAGTTAGTAATGATGCTATGAGTATTACGAATAGCTCCTGGGAGCACTTTTCCCCGTGGTGAACGATCTTGTACTAGCAGTTTCAACCACATCGCACCATCTCCAGATCTAACTGGTTTTCCTTTGGGCAATATTGCCTAATGGCACCAAACTTCACTGAAACCAGTTACACAGTTTTGGGATGATTTGTACAAGAACCAACCAGCAAAAGCAATAGACATCAGCGCAAAAAAGTAAATTCCCTGATGGAGTTCTCGTTCTTCCATGAAATCCATGGGGTGCCGTTGAAGCACCACACTGAAAAACAATTCATCACGTTCCTCCAGTTTTGTTGGCTGTGTGCTATGGCTTGGATCTCTCTGCATGGTCTCATGCCCATTCTGCAATGGTGAAAATCAATTGCTTTTTATTTTTTCCTCCTCTTCCCCCATCCCGCTCTTTGAAATACTTCTCCACAGAACTTGTTTGGGAATTCATTGAATCTTGTAACATGCCATGCTAAGGTAGTTTTTTTTTTTTTTGTTTTTTTTTGTTTTTTTCTCATTAACGTCAGTAGACGCTCATATGGGCATATGTGCTTCTTGATGGCTTTGCACACTTCATGGGAAACCTGATTCGTGCACCTGATGCTTGATATGATATAATGATACCTCTTCAATCCCATAGCTCAGATTGTTCTTTCCAGATCTGCTGTAGTGGGTGTCCATATACAACATACCCACAGCTACATGACAACGGAAGGTACCAGTGCACGTAAGAGTCTGATTTTGTGTTTCATAAAAAATGGCGTCGTCCTTCCACAAAGGTCTTAGTCTGGACAGTGCTTGCTGTCTTGAGGGGATTCATGGTTTGGATCCCATGTAACTAATCATGTATTCCAGCTACTTAAACTGCTGCAGTTTCTAGCTTTTGACCATTGACAGCTATATCACTATTGACAATAGTGTCACAGCCAGCCACGAACTGGTTCAACCCAGAACTCCATTTCGCAAAGGGTAAACAGATCACAGGTGAGGTTGATCGTCCTGTTTTTGTTGACTGTAACCTGTTCTTCACCAATAAAAGTATCTGGGTGCTTCTGTAATGTATACAGGACTTTGAGTATTTTCATACCAGTTTGGCACGCGGAGATGATCATGTCAACAACTGTAATTAGAGAATAACAACAACTAGAACGATGACTCTTATGATAATGATAATGATCATAGTTATGACAATAATGAGAAATGTGATAATGGAGATATATATTTTTTTTCGGTCATGTGTTGTTTTTTTTTCGTTCGCTGTTTTGTATAGTATTATGTATCAGTTGTTAAATCCAGCACAGATACACACACACACACACACACACACACACACACACACACACACACACACACACATACACACATACACACACACACACACACACACACACACAACACACACACACACACACACACACACATACACACACTCTCTCTCTCTCTCTCTCTCTCTCTCTCTCTCTCTCTCTCTCTCTCTCTCTCTCTCTCTCTCTAAAAGGAATTCAAACTGAACACAAACTGCTAAAAACGTCTGAAAAAACATTGTCACTTTGAACACACACACACACACACACACACACACACACACACACACACACACACACACACACACGCACGCACGCACGCACGCACGCACGCACGCACGCACACACACACACACACACACACACACTCACACACACACAACGAAGTTCAGGACCTATGGACTGTAAACGTGATTGCAAATTTACTAAAAATTATCTGCAGTCTCAAGTCTCACGTACGCTGATTGGCTAGATTGATTGCCAACGACATTCGCGGGTACGTGACACGCATGGCAAGGAGGCTGGACCTTTAAGGGGGACAATTTCATTAGTGTGAAATAAGACAGCGTGGGTCGCCCAAGTCGTCTACCCCTACTTGTATCGACGTAAATCAGGCGGCCAATTTTCCCATTTCGATTTTGAGCGAGGGACTGAACATTGTTGTAGATCTCTCTCTCTCTCTCTCTCTCTCTCTCTCTCTCTCTCTCTCTCTCTCTCTCTCTCTCTGACGTCCTCGTTTCAGTTCAATCTGGCCTAATCTTCCTTGCTTATCGCCCTTTTTCTTGTGTGCTTTTTCTCCTTTCACTTTGATACATTCTTTCCCCCTCGCCATTATTTATCTCTTTCAGCATTTTTGTTTGTTTACTTTCTTTGTCCAAACGCCTTAAAAAGATTGTCAGAGCTTCCCTATCCATTCGCTTACTTTGTTCTTTTTTATTTTTTTTTTTTCGCCTGTTCGTAGTTTTTTTCAAATTCATGCACCGTCATACGGACATACGTGTAGGGATGGACACACACACACACACACACACACACACACACACACACACACACACACACACACATATATATATATATATATATATAGAGAGAGAGAGAGAGAGAGGAGAGAGAGAGAGAGAGAGAGAGAGAGGCCTATACTGACCGAACATGGTAAAGTTTCTCGCGATTGGACAATACTTTCTGTGGCATCTTATTGCTGCTTGCTGTGGGATAAAGGACCAGTGGGAGAGAGGTGGTTTGTGCTCGAGCTGGGATGGGATGGACTTAAGTAATCATTTAATCAATTGGTTGACTGGTTGATTGCCTAATCGATTAATTAAGTTATTGCTTTGCTGAGTTTTGTTATCATCTATTCTCTTATTTACCTACCTATCATTTGCTTATTGATCTACTCATTTGTTTACCTATGTAAATGATCATCTCTGAAAAGAATTGTAGGTAAGTAACTCAGCTGAACTGGGTATGAACATGTGTCACGCGACATCTATACAACTCACACGCGCGCGCTTTTTCTGTTTGTGCTATTTTGTCCAGGGCATCATCACATTTCACACTTAAACCACCATACCAATGCATAAAAGAGAGTCCTAACAGAATCCAGGAAGCAGGAATAAAGTTACTACAGCACATTAGTATTGACGATAACAGGTCGAAGATTCTGCAGTCAGCACAACATGCTTTGACGTTTCTTTAAAGCAACGTATAGCGTGAGACTTTATGCATTATTTAGAATTGTATCTTAATATCAACAGCATCAACATTATCTACTTTGACACTTTTTTCATTAAAAGAGGTGGGATAACGTGTAGGTTTTCCTATAATCAGTCAGGATCTCTTTTGCTTTTCTACATTGATGTCAAGGAAAGTATACTCACATCCGTTCAAAAATTTTAGGAAGTGTTAGCATTTCATCGGATTCAGTAATAATTGTTCAACAAAGATTGAAGAAAGCAGTAATCGCGATTAGACGTGAATATCGTAGTTCCCACCATCAGGCGCAAACAAAAATGAACAACTTTGTGCATCGAAAGTTCACGTAGCATCATGTGTGCAGCCTCCCTCACATGGCAAGATGGGTTCCACTGTGTGATTCACTTACTTCCTTCAAGCGTGAGACTGGTCTGCCACTGAGTCTGGTACCTGAAGGCTCACACAGCAGTCTGTGAGGATCTCTAGACATCTTCCATTCTGCGATTCGAAGACCCCTGCTGTTGACAATAATTGTGGTGTCACGAATCCAGACTGAGGGAGCAATCGGTCGTCTGTGGGGTAGGGGTATTACCTCGTCCTGAGGATAGTATCTACCCCTGCAGTGAACAATGCAACACGAGCAGGCGACTGCTCAGCGGGAAAAACACAAATGAGAGTGAAGATGATGTTGTAGGTGCTTCTGGTTTGTCCTATATTTCTGGCCTACCAACTACTACGTCTCACCAAAACTTCCCAGCAGTAGAACTAACATTACGGATTGCTTAGAAAGTTTTAAAACAGAGAGAAAAATTATACTGCCAGTCTAGAACCACAGATTCATCCCCATAGATTGAGTTTTATTTCAGTATTTCATCGCTATAATGCTTTACTTCTGATTTGCCTGCATGGTCTGAGCTCCCTCTGGAAGACCAGCCAGCAAGCTGAGCGAGACCCAGAGGGCGAGGAGAGAAATGTCTGCCCTATCTCCATCATGTCCACCTTTTTTTTCCCGCGCTGGATTGACCGCTGCTCTCAGAGGATCGAGGTGGAGTGGAGGAGGGGAATAGAGATGGAGAGTGGTGTGTGTGTGTGTGTGTGTGTGTGTGTGTGTGTGTGTGTGAGTGTGTGTGTGTGTGTGTGTGTGTGTGTGTGTGTGTGTGTGTGTGTGTGTGTGTGTGTGTGTGTGTGTGTGTATGAGTGTGTG
>JADBJO010005747.1:15000-22500 GCA_016801955.1 Conus betulinus | reverse complement strand
GACAAAGAAATACATAGGGATTACTGCAAAGCATTTTTAAAACCCACATATGCAAACCATAAACAGTCCTTGAAAAATGAAAAATATAAAAACCAAACAGAACTAAGTAAACACATTTGGAAACATAAAGATAAAAAATAGACTACAATATATCATGGAAAATTATAAAAAGACCAACACCATACAATAATATCTCTAAACAATGCAACCTATGTTCCACAGAAAAGTGGCTGATATTACGCAAACCTCATCTAGCAACTCTGAATTCAAAAGTAGAGATCATAAACAATTGCAGGCATAAATGGAAATCCTCGTCAACACACCATTCCTTAACACACCCTCCCTGAACGCACGCCAAAAGATCAAAATTGTAAAAAAAAAAAAAAATAAAAAAAAAACTCCAGGCCACGTGAAACACGTGCAGAACTCATGCTTGCACACACACTATATAACACCGGTAGCGTGCCCTAACTGCATACCCTGACAAGAGCAATAACTCGACACAATTTTGTCGGTTTTTAACCTCCATTTTAAATCATACTTTTAAACTATATATATATAGCTTTCTAATTTAATGTTTAATTAACGTTTATTGAAATGTAAATCACCACCTAGCTATATCAAATAATAGTCAGACAAAACGACACCCCAAAATATCCACGTTTCACGCTGCAAGTACTGCTCCCACTCACCACCACCCCCACCACCCCCCCCAACCCACCCCCAACCCCCCCAACTCCATCTCCACCCCCTTCATCTCTACCTGCATCATCATCACCCTGAACGTGTTCTTCGGCTTTGCAGCATCTGCTTCGACTGGAGGGAGAAGGAGGAGGGAAGAAACAAGCGGGAGATGAGGGAGAGGAGGTGGAAGAGGCCGTCGGGGGGAGGTGGGGACGGGAGATGTGTGATAGTGGTCGGAAATACAAGAATGGATGTGGAACCCAGCCCCAGTGTCAGAGTCCAATTATCGAGATGCGGGGAGACGAATACGGGACAAAATGTGCTGGAAAACAGGCAGGGGCCCCCTTCATACCACACCCCCAGGGAGACGCTTTGAAGGAGGACGACAAGAAGAAGAATTGATGATCTACACTGAAGTGTCCTGCACTGTACTATCCCAGCACCGCATTGTGGTCCACTACGTTCCATTGTGGTGCATTCCATTGATTGCAGGCGTCTTCCTGTGTGCTTGTGTGGAGCTCTCAGGCTGCCTTCCATCGCACAGGCCACAAGTCTTAAGCCCTCAGCAGCACACGAACCTTCTCACACGAGAGTGATTGTTGCCTTCGCCTGACGCTGATCGCAGTCAGGGTTGTGGGTTACATTCTCCTCACGCTTGAAGTGGCTGCCAGCCAGTATGTTGACATGTGGGCGTCCGAACAGAGGTTCTTGTATAATGCTGATCGATGAGAATGAGGATGATGAAGATGATGCTACTGATTTCCAATCTGGTCTAAGACAGCATGGCAGGATTGTACGCTTACTTTCATGACATATCCCGACATGCACCAGGCTGGAAAGACAGAAAAACACCTGCAGTGTCGCTCAGAAAAGTTGAGCAACTCTTTCAGAGATGCATTCGTTGAGTGAATGAATTTTTGACTGTGTGGTTCCAATCTTCTGAACTGAGCCTGTGGCGAACTCAGCTCTGGGTAGGAGCCGTTGAGGCAGAAAGATGGCTCTGATGGGGATCGAATCCAAGACTTGCCCTGCCGGGAGTCCGCGACTCTGACCAGATCGCCACGGTGGCTGAACTCCGGACGGAGTATGATATCAGCCTACACCGGTGATTTCACATCCATCAACCGGTGTGGAGATGCAAAACAAGTCATCATGAGATGAACTATCATACTGCACAACATGGACAACATTCTCACATAACTGCAGAACTTCCATTGTTTGTGGATAGCTCACCGATCTAAGATACACACGATTGCACTTTATAATTCCCCACAGCATTCTCCCTAGGAGGTCTTTTCTTTAAGAGGCCAGCGGCACTGGCGTTGTGTTTCCAGTGCATTACTTCCAGCAGCAGCTCCTGAGGCTTCATATACTTCTCGCAATGGACAAATCTGGCCTCATGAGATTTGAACATTCCTGATTTGACTGCAAAGGTGACTCTGTGAAAGAAACGGTTCATATGCTGTGGATTTAATCTAATCGTATTCTTTTAAGTAGCTACTCCTTTGTCCCCTCTTCTTCATTCATCCACTTTCCCCCACTGCTTTATTGTTTTGTTTCGGTAGTTTCTTTCTTTCTTTCAATCTACATCCTCGTCGTTTCTATCCCCCCCCCCCCCCCCCCCCCCCTTTTTTTTTTTAAATCTTCCCTCGCTTAAAGGCTACAGCATAACTGATTCCATTTAGCTTTTACAAGTAAATGAGCATTTCACCTAGATCGTGTATCAAGTAGTGTCCGTTTGACACAAACGTTTCTAACCCAGTGTAGTACTGTTTTCATGTTGTGTGTGTGTGTGTGTGTGTGTGTGTGTGTGTGTGTGTGTGTGTGTGTGTGAAATTGGTTGCTCTCTCAGATCAGTAACACATACGATTCGTGAGTGTATACCATTAGCGACAAGAAAGTTTTCTATAGCTTGTTTCCAACTTTGCCCCTTCTTTTTTTTCATTCATTCTATCATTTTTCTCTTCTTGCTGTCTGCCCTTCTTTCTCTCTTTCTTCATTTCTTTCTTTCTTCCCTCCTCCTCTGTTCTTTCTTTCTCTGTTTCCGGGCCAAAGCAGTAAACCCCAATAAGACTCCTTCCTCTCGTTTGCGTTTTTATTTTTTTCACTCAGAGTTCCACACTTTATAGAATTAGGGAAGAAGGGGGGGGGGGGGGGGGGGGGACCCGGAGACCGAATAGATAGACAAGTGTCGCGGGGAGTGAGAAGAGGATAAGTAAAAGAGAGAGAGAGAGAGAGAGAGAGAGAGAGACAGACAGACAGACAGACAGACAGACAGACAGACAGACAGAGACACATAGAGAGAGAGACAGAGAGAGAGAGAGAGAGAGAGAGAGAGAGAGAGAGAGAGAGAGAGAGAGAGAATGAGAATGCGAATGCGAACATTTAATGCATATAGGCCATTGGCATCTTGCACAATGGTAGTGGGAAAAATTTGGGGACGTGGGTGGGAAAGGGAGTGGGTAGATGGCGGGGAAAAAACAACAGCACGTACATACAAAATCACACCTTCTGATATACACATATACTTTCAAAGTAAATAGCCTTAGCTCGGATATATTCTCACTCATTCAACGTAACTATCCTCATCGACAAGCTCATCATAACTCCGAATATGAGCGCTCTGACTTGAAAGAAGAAAAGACATCACACTTCTACAAACTCATCTTATTACAAAAGCTACGTCTAACTGAAGACTATTACAAATATTTCAAAGGCAGTTTAACTGTTTCTTGTCTACGCTTAAGTGAGTGAAATATGTATTTTGCCACTGCACGAGATAATTGTTATCTACACCATTCAAAACAATTTGTAACGGAACATTAAGATGGAGACCAAAGAAACCTGTCTCTTAAATCAGTATACAAGGGACATACATATACAAGATGTTTTTTCAACCTCGTCCACATTCATACAGTATGGGCAAAATCTTGCGACGGGATTTTCACATCTCCTCGGTATTGTTTTCTTATAGGGAGTACCCCGAGTCTTGTCTGTGTCAAAGCCACTCTAAAGCAAAAAGATGTCCAGAAACTCAAAGTAATGACTAATTCCAAAACCACACTGTAAAGATCTGTACAAGACATATCTGTTTTTATCCCTAATTGATGCCGACCATTCTTGAACGTACATGTCAACTAGCCTTTGTTTGAAAATGGGTAAAAATAGTCTTACGTCATCCACACCTTGTCGTAGCGATACATAATTAAATCCGGTGCTGCCTAGAATTTCTCTGATGCCTGTTACCCAGCACCTGATGCCTTGATCATCAAGATTTACTTGCATAAGATAAGCCTGTTTAGGTAATCTATTCAAGCCCATGTCTAGTAATCTAAACTAATATTTCAACGCTTTCATATATGAATTTATGTGTAAGGGATGCCTGTTTAATTCTGAATATACAAGTTTATTAGGTGTTTTAAGTGGAACGCCAAGGAATCTTTTTGCAGGCGATAAGTGTACTTTCTCAATGTGCTCTAAACGTTGCAGACCCCATATCTCCGCTGAGTACAGTAAAATTGGCTGGATTTGGGAATCAAAGATATTGAAGAATACTTCCCGGGACATTCCTTTGCAATTTTTAAACGCACGGCACAAAAGATAAAGTGCTTTCTTTGCCTTTGTTAATGTGGTCTATTCCAAGATTCATACTAAGCATGGTAGTAAATGTGAAACCCAAGTAACAGTAGCTGTTGACTGTCTCGATTAACACCATGACTTAAGTCTTAGATTTGTTAACATCTAATCTTAACCTACAACAACATAGATTTAGTTGCAAAGTGAAACGACTGCAGGCGGAAATCTAAACAAATCTTAAATAAATGTCAGCTAACCGCCCAGAGAAACGTGACAAACGAGTCACAAGACAACACACAACGCGTTTCGACCTCTTAGGTCTTCCTCAGGTGAAACAAAGACGAACAAAATAACGAAAATGCACTTAGCTTTGATCGCTTCAGATTGCTTCTGAGTTCAGCGCAAGGAAGAAGGCGTTGAATGGGAACGGGGCTGTCGGAAGTGAAATAATGTGTGAGTCAAAGTCGTGATGATAATAATAATATTACTACTGATAGGAATACTAATAATGGTCAAAATATTCACAAAAAAAAAGACAAGATTACTACCAATCTTGGTGTCAATAAGTATGGGTATGAGAGAAAGGAGAGTGGGGTTAGAGGATTCTTAAACAGCAGGGTTGCCGTGGCAAACAGTCTCAGAGGCGAAGGCGATGGTGATTCAATACTAGTGGTGGTAGTATCAATACTAGCAATATTATTACTGAATGGTACTACTAACAACGATAGTGAAGGTTAAGGTAATAAAAGCACGATACAGAATTATATTTAGAAAATACATTTTTATAATAATCAAATAAATAAATAAATGAAACATTAAAAAGAAATTTAATAATAATAATAATAATAATAATAATTGCATAAATAAAAAATTGAAAAATAATGGTAATAGAATAAATAGATGAACATAAAAATAAAATTAAAAAAATAAAAAAAACAATGTTAATATTTATGGTACTAAAGGTATTAATTCTGATAGTAAGGAGGAAAACAAACAAAAAAAAACAACAACAACAAAAACAACCAATGGGAGGAGAGAGAGGGGAGGACAGGAAGAACAGAAAGGAAACAGAAGATATAAGTTATGGGAAGGATGGAATCCAATAGGTATATTAATAATTACAGTAATAGTTGTTAATAATTGAACTTGTAACTCTACAGTAATGGTAGTAATGCTATAGGAGGCTAGAAAAGTGGTAAGCTGAAATGTTAGAAATATTTTAAAGAATAATGATTACATTAATGAAAGTAGTAAATATGACATTTGTAATACTAGTTATGAAGTTGTAAGAAAAGGTATACTGATTAGATAAACAAATAAGTAAAAATTAAAAAAAATTGCATAAAAAATATTGCATATATATATATATATATATATATATTTTTTTTTTTTTTTTTTTTTCAGCCGTTTGCCTACGGTAACGTCGCTTTTTGCATTTCTGTAGTTTCCTGTATATTTTTCTGCTTTCAGCATAGGACAATCTCATATCTTTACATATACATTTTTTGTTTCGATTTTCTTAAATTTGTCTGTAACTTCAATTTTCCGTCATGGCATTTACATTTCCCCATCCGTTTGAACGTTTGGAGTACACGTAAGCGTCTTTTACATCCCCGTTTAGCTTTTTGGACTCCTCATCAAACCATTCAGATCTCTGAGATTGCTTCTTAGTAGACACTGTTTTCTGCATACACTTACCAGCTCTAAGCAGATATTGCGTAAACAAATCCATGCCGAATCAACATCTTCATCAATCTGTTCCATTGCTTCCTTTAACATAGTTATACCTTCGTAGTCTTTAAGACAATCTTTATATTTCTTTTTCATTGTCCACATTCCACACTATTTTTTTTTTCTCTACCATTGTCTTTAAGGCAATTAGCATTCTGTATAGTTTCCTCATTCATGTCCTTTGTGTACAATATTAGTTGTACGGGTAGGTGATCTGAGTCGACCAACTCTTTTATAATTAATCGCATGTCTGAGAGATGAGAGGGAAAAGTACATGACATCAAGAAGTAATCTATCACGCTTGACCCTTTTTCTGACACGTAAGTACAACCAGAGTCACAATTCCATTTTGACGTACCGTTTACAATAAAACAGTCTGTAATTTTGCACAATTCAACTAGCTGAGTCCCAAAGAGATTCATTCCCGTATCATCAGACTTTCTGGCAAAAGTATTTATGTCGGTTGCAGCTCTGCTGACCGTCTGCTCAAAAATGTCATCACTGTAATCAAAATTTCCATCTTCGGTGCGAGCATTTAAATCTCCACATAACAAAATAAGAAAATCTTCGAATTTCTCATACAAACACATAATACATTCATCAAGTACTTCTATACCATACCATATCCATCAACATTGTTTCTCCAGTAACTGGAATCATATGGTCGAATGTAGGTTGAAATGAACATACTATCATAATCACAACCAAAGAACTCTTTTGATATTTTTAGCACAACTACATCATTTTTAACTTTTATTTGGGAAATGAATTTAGAAAAACACTTTCTGACAAAAACCAAAATTCCTCCAGAATATCTCCCCTGCTTCGACAGTTTCTGAGCTTTGGAAATAAAAGAATCATAATCTGAAAAAAAAAATGAATCAAATCTTCTGAAATAAAAGTTTCTGTAAACGTAATGAAATCGTGGGTAGTTACAAAGTTAACAAATTCTTGATCATGTAACTTTTCATACAATCCACGCACGTTAGAATTCAAAAAGCTGACGGATCTAGACATGTTTTGACCAGGCAACGCATTTGAACTGTTACACAAAGATTTGTTCTCCGGGCATTTGTTCTGTTTGGAAAAAGTACATATTGTATCCTGTTTTCCCTTTTCCCACCCGCTTGTATAGCATGATGCCGGCCTGCTTGTCATTTGTCTTCTAACTGACATTCAGGAGAAGGATCCTGTCTCTGTATGCGTTTATCACTGCATTGTGACCTACAACCAGACCTGACCCTCTTAAACGCCTCCCTAATGCTACCCTGGCTGCCTTGGCTAACTGATCGTCTTTTGGTACTTCCCGTTCGTAATACCACCCTGGCTAACTTCCGCTCCTTTGCATTTGCTCGTGTTTTAGGACGAGAAAGTCTTTCTGTACCATTCTTAGAGGAATCTTTGCCCCCCACCTCGATCCGATCTTCAGCGACGGTAGGCTGATCTCCAGCTCCGCTGTCACACACGCCGAAATCATTCCTAGATAAATCTGGAACTGACCGACTGAGC
>JADBJO010005747.1:7500-10000 GCA_016801955.1 Conus betulinus | reverse complement strand
CAGTGGGTGATTGCATCTCTTACGAGATCCAAGGAAAGGTGTTCTGCACAATTCTTAGCCGCTGACAATGCTTGGGTTATGAACAGCAGAGCTGACCACTCAGACTGTTCCGTATCTTTTGATCTCCCTTGCATCCTTAAATGGATCCTCAAGCACAGGCTCAAAGATTGTCCCTTACATTTTATACTGTTTGCATAATGTTTTTAGTCTTCAACAACTTTTTTTCCTCTCCAAACTTTCGTTTTGTTTTATTCTACTACCTTTCGCCGGCTGCTTTCGGGGTGCTGTTGCATTCTTTTTCGAACCCTTGGCGGTCGGAACACCACAGAATTATGGACTGTGGTGTGTGTCTATCTGACGCCAAGAGCACAGACACAAATCAGCCGTGTCTTCCTGATGAGTCCGATCCAGCGGACGAAAGGCCTCGGAATAGGCGACACATATAGATCTGTTTTGGGAGGGATTGCGATAGTTTTCTCATGCAGCTAGTGAAGGGATTTTCATATTTATGATATGCATTTTCCCATTTATTTCATTTTCATTTTTTTTTCTCTCTCAATTTCTAATCTTTGCCAAATCATTACTATAATGATGAAAGAATTGTGAACCTGCACTTGTTTTCCCCCACTACTTAATTGTTCAGCTATATATATATATATCTATATAAGGTCCCAAAAATATCGTCACTCACATGTCATTTGTTTATTTGAGGAGGTAAAATTTCAACACGTGTCGTTTATTGGGACCTGATAAACTGGTCAGTCGCATGCCATTTGGTTATTAGAGGAGAGAGAATCTCAACATGTTTACGAGGCCCATAAAAACTCGTTAGTCACATGTTAGTTTCGTAACAAAGGAGGAAAAACATTAACACGTGCCAGGGACCTGATGGACTCGTCAGTCACAAGCAATCTCCACGGTGAGGTGACTGCAGTCAAAAACTGAAACATTTAAATTGAAAGAGACTAACACATTTCAAGACAAAAATATATGCGTTTCGACCTCGTTGGCATTTCCTCAGTCACGATAAACAGCATCCACGACATTAAAAAAAAAAAAAAAAAACAAGATGCAAAGCATTTGAACGTACTCCCAGTTTGTCTTCCAGAAAACGTGAAACTCAAACATGCGTCATAATGTATTTGCTTTCACAATCAAACATGCGTCACAATGTATTTCGTTACTGAGATATTCTGTAAGGAAGAAAAATCGTTTCGGGCCGTTAGAGCCATTAATAGCGGGTGTTCTGGTATAATAAAACATCGGGCATCATCCGTGACCCACAATGAACATACGTACACATTTTCAGAAAGATCGGCCCAGAAGATTTGTCTGCAGCGAGTGGAACACATTTTGACCGCCGACAGATAGACAGACACTCAGACACACAGACAGCATTTCTCTGTTGCCCTTGTAAGAACTGGGAGTACAAAAAGCAAGAATGAGCAATCACAACCTAACCCGAGTTTTCCTTTCCGTTTCGTACATAAGTGAAAGCCAACATGATCAGATAAAAACCGTCATCCATCCCACTACCGGCTTTGGACAATGGCGCGCGTGCACAGATACGTGCGCACGCGCGCGCGCGCGCGCGCGGGGCGCGCCCCCACGTCGATGTGCTGATCCACTGCGTGAACGTTAAGATGAATGGGTTGAACTGTGTTCGGGTGGTAATCGGAACCCAACACAGCTAAAGGAAGAGCGCACGCGCTCGATCACGAACATTTTACGTGTGTCTATGATCGGTAATCACCCCCTCCCCCAACACACACACACACACACACACACACACACACCCTCTCACTAGCCATTTATGAGTCTTTTTGCACTCTCTCTATCGTTGAACTTTGGAGGGGGGGGGGGGGGGGGGGGGGGGGGGGGGGGGGGGGGGGGCATTTTGTATTTTTGCACCTCCCATTTCCTTGCGTTGGTCAGGCAGTTTTTTGATACATCGTTAGATATAATCTCTAGTAATCTCTATTATTAATATGATGTGTAGTACGTTAGTATGTTTTGATCATGTTGTGTACGCAGACATTCACGAGTGCGCGTGCGGGTGCGCACGCGCGCGGGGGGTCATGTTAGTGCGCGCGCGCGCGCGCACACGCACACATGCACGAGCTCACATTAATGGGCACGTGAGTAAAGTAAGGGGCTGGGGGAGGGAGAAAAAGGAAAGGGAAAGGGAAAAAAAAAGCATAGGTTGCTTCTGCTGTGCTGATCCACCGCGTTCCGTGATGTATCAGCTGAACTGTAGTCGGGTGGCTTTTGGCACCCGGCACAGACCGGGCGGGGGCGCGATCGCACGTGCATGACCACTTTGTGTATATTTTCTGATCGGCTTGGACCAGGTTTTGATACGGCAATGTTGTACTTTCATATCGATTTGTTACGGTTGATGTTGTTGAATGCTGTTGTCTTGAAAGTATCATCAATCTAAAACAAAAGTCCTCTCAATTTGTAAAGAGCTGACATGTACTTAGAGACAGAGCTTTTTTTT
>JADBJO010005747.1:0-2500 GCA_016801955.1 Conus betulinus | reverse complement strand
CTGATCCCAGAGGACCTGAGCAAGTCTGGTCCCTCTTGCAGAACAACTACAGAAAAGGCCGCAGCAACAACAGTGAAGGCACGCTCCACAGGTTCAAGTCTTCGCTTCATCAGCAAGATTCCTACGACAACAAAGACGTCATGGATCTCCACTCAAGCATCAGACGGTCCAGACACAGGTGGAATGGCAGTTCAAGAGGAGGGAAGATTCCAGACACACATACCTCCATACCAGTCGTTCCAGGAACACGGCCTTACAGTGATTTGACACAACTGTATAGACCAGGACAAGGAGACATTTCAGAACACGAATAAACTGTTATGGTGAAAGGCTCTAACACTTCAAGCTGGACTTCATGAAAACTGAGCGCAGAGAGGTCCAGTGATGCCAACAGTCAGCTTACGCCTGTGATGGACAAAGTTTCAACAGACTGTGACCTGTGTGTGGACGACAAACGTGATTTAAAATGACTGAAGACAGCATTACGGAACGCTGGCTGGCCAGGACAGCATTCCTGAGGAGGACAAACGACGCCATGTTAGTCTTGGCAGAGACATTGTAGGAACTAGCAAGGAAACAGACACTGGTACAGATGTGGATGTTGTACATGACCACAAGGAGATGATGGGTGAAAAAAGTATCCATCTCGAAGTATCCGTCTCCTAGAAGGATGGCCGATCAAGGCTGAAGAGCTCTCTCTGTCCTGCTATTTGCCCATAGCTGGGGGTTTGGTTCATGAACGCCAGGGCATGTCCACACCCTGGTGGGACTGCACATTGCATGTTTAGGAGCCAAATATCCCGCAAGTCCCCTACAGTCTGGCCTGGGGCCGCGAGGCACGCAGTGGATATGCGTTTCCACGAGAAGGCTCTATATAGGGCTTGTAGTGGAGAGGCTATGTACCGGCAGGACAGACTTGCCCATTCGGCTCTCTTTTTGCAGTGCTGCTCACAGGGGTGCTAGGCAGCGGTAAAGGCTGAAAGCGAGAGGTGACAAGCACACCGACCCTTCAAGAGCACGTGGATGCACCCCTGCTCCACACAAAGGCACATGCTTGACTATATGATTGTTTGCCAGCGGGACAAACGTGATGTTCTAATTACACGCTGCATGAGGGAAGCTGATTGCTGGTCAGATCACCCCTGTGAAGAGGAGCAAGATGAACACCCAGCTAGTCCTGAAGCACACATCAGCCAGAGATAAGCCCCCGAGAAGGCTGAACATAGCTCACCTGTACTACAGCAGAGACATCCTGCAAGAAAGAATCTAGGAATGTCTGTCAAACATCAACGTCAGTGGAGAAGACACTGGCGAGAAACAGAAATCCTTCAAAGAATCCATGTACAATGCTGCAGCTGCCATCCTGGGCTTTGTTGAACACAAGCATAGAAACTGGTTTGATGAAAACGACCCAGAGATCAACAAGCTCATAGACATGTTCCACAAGACCCACAGAGATCACCCCAGCAACAACACATGCGGGAAAAAAAAAACAGAAACAGCAGGAAGCAAACACCTCATCCAACAGAAGCTTTGACAGATGAAAAACGAATAATGGGAAACGAAAGCAGAAATTCGGCAAGCTGCGGCTGACACCAACATGAAGACACATCACGAGGGCCTTTGCACCACCTATGGACCAAAGACTATTGAGTCAACACCCATTCGTTCTCCTGACCAGATCACACTGTTGACAGATAGGCCTGACAGATAGGACTGACATTCTCGCGCGCTGGGCTGAGAACTTCAATGCCCTTTTGAACAGTCTTGTCGATATCTATAAAAGCAATCGCAGTGCTACCACAACTGTCAGAGAAGGAATCTCTGGAAGATCCACCCTCCAGTGATGCATTCCGGGGCGGTGATAGGGGGTGTACATCCAGACACGTTCAGACTGCAAACTCTCTAACCTTCGACGACTTCAGGCCAAGACCAAAGTGTTTGATGCCCTTCTGAAAGAGTTCCTCTTTGCAGATGACTGTGCACTGACCGCGCACTCCCATGAAGACCAAAGCATCACTGATCGCTTTTCAGGGGCCTGTAAACGCTTTGGACCTACAGTCAGTCTGGGAAAGACACATCCAACAACTCGAACAGTTCCATCAACGATGTTTGTGCAAGATCTGCAGCATCAAATGGCAAGACAGAGTGTCCAAACTACAGGTCTTGAAGAAGTGTGGTCTGCCCAACATCGAGTGTATAATCATCAAAAGCCAGTTCTGATGTCCAGGACAGGTTGTTTTATCCGCCTACTGATCGTTCGGACATAACGAGAGAATCCATTATCATTTCAGAGGATGACGCTATTATAGCTATTTCTAAACCTAAGAAAGATAAAGCTAACCAGATAGACGATAGTTCGCAGAAATGTTAAAACCTGGAGATACAGACGTTCAGAAAATTTCTAACAAACTGTTTAATACAGTTTTTGATCATGTTTATCCTCGTTAGTGGAACAAATCTATTATCATACTAGTATCAAAGACAGACAACCTCAGTA
>JADBJO010005746.1:156066-184032 GCA_016801955.1 Conus betulinus | reverse complement strand
AGGTTGGATAGTCTCTTGTTTATACCATTGGGTATTGTTTTTAGTATGGATGGTGGGTGGTTGCTTTTTTATATGGTTTGTACACGTGGTCATTGAGGTCTAATGTTATATCTAGGTAGTTCACTACCTTTTTGTTTGCTTCTATTGTGATTTTTAAGTTGTGGTTTTTGAAGATTTTACATAATTCTTTTTTCTTGTTTTCAATAGTTCTTGGATTATTGTTTAATGCGGCGAGGCCGTCATCTCTGTACAGACCGACCTGTCTTCCAAGTTGTTTCTGGATGTTGGATAGCATGAATAGTCCGACTAGTTCACACATGTTTCGGCACCATCATACGATCCCATGGTCACATCAAATGTAGAATTTTTGCTCGTTTTTTTTTTTAATCCAAGTTTCATTTCTGCTGTGGAGTAGGGTTTTCTTGGTGTGGAAAATAATTTCCATTTCTGACTCTGTTACTTCTGTGTGTTTATTGGCAAATTTCAAAGCTTTGGTGAGTAGTTCTTCATCTATGGATGGGTAGAAGTCCACTATGTCAAATGTAATAAATACTGTGTTTCTCTGTTTGTTGAGTTTCTTAAACCATTGGATAACTTCATAGCTGTTTTTCCAAAGGTTGTATTCAGTGTTTGATTTTACATTTTCTATAATCTTTTCCAGGATCCTCTTGCTTATTTTGCCCAGTTCGGATTTAGATGGGTTTATTAGTCTGCATGTTGGGTTGTTTTGAAAGTTAGGCTTATGGTCTTTAAGTGTTATGAAGGCTTCTTTTGCTGCTGTTGCCTCCACCCTATCGCTTAAGTCCATGCGGTGCACAAGTTCTTTTTTTTTTTTGCGGATGTTGTCATGTGTGGTTTTATCAGCTTTCTTGTAATTTTTCTGGATATTTTTTTTGAGAAGTTGAGAGTATTCATTTGGTTCCATTTTGTAGAAATAGCTAGTTTTGTCAGCCTTTACGAATATTTTTTTTAATCATTTTGGATTTGTTTTATTTCATTTGTTAGTGATGCTTGAAAGTTATTATTTGATGTCTTGAATTCAATGTTGGCTATCAGTCCTTTCATTTTATCTTCAAAAGTTTTTCATTTCATCTATTGTCGGAGGTGATCGCCATGATTTAAAGCCATATGTGTTTTTGTCTTCATTCTTTGCATTTGGGTTTAGGAAGAAGAACGCCTTCCATCTCATGTTGCATACAAATTTCTCGGTTTGTTCTATCAGTTTTTTTAGTGTAAGTTTGTGGGTTTGAAAACGGTATGTTTTTGGTGGATTGTGTAAAGTTGATTTTCTCCATTTTAGATTTTGTCGGACCACAGTGCTCAACGTGAGGTGCAATTATCATGAACAATATAAAAATGTAAAATGGAGAAAATCTAAAATGGAGAAAATCTACCAATCTACGTAAATATCAAAAGCAATCACCCACCATCCATACTAAAAAACAATACCCAATGGTATAAACAAGAGACTATCCAACCTGTCATGTAATGAAGAAGTATTCAATAATGCAGCAACAGAATACCAAGAAGCATTACAAAAAAGTGGTTATAATTACAAACTACAATACAGCCCAGACAACCACACGCAGAAATAAGAAAAACAGGAAAAGGAAGATCATATGGTACAACCCTCCATATGACGGAAAAGTAAAAACAAATGTAGGAAAGGAATTCTTCAAAATTTTGACAACATCATTCCCAAAAGAACACAAACTATTCAAAATATTCAACAAAAACACCATTAAAGTATCATACTCATGTATGCCCGACCTTAAAAACATAATTGACTCATCAAACAAAATGAAAAGCAGCACAACAAAGAAAGGTGACGAAAGGACATCTTGCAACTGTACTAAAAAAAGAACAGTGCCCCTTAAGCAACAAATATATTTACAACAACATTGTATACCAAGCTACAGTAACATCAGAAAATGAAAAAAAAAAAACATATATAGGGATGACTGAAAACCACTTCAAAACCAGATATGCAAATCATAAACAGTCCTTTCAAAAAGAAAAAATATAAAAAACCAAACAGAGCTGAGTAAATACATTTGGAGACTTAAAGATAAAAAAAATAGACTACAGCATATCATGGAAAAATCATAAAAAAAGAGCAACCCTATACAACAATATTTAAAAAAAATGCAACTTATGCTCCACAGAAAAATGGTTAATATTTTGTAAACCTCACCTAGCGACTTTGAACACAAAAGTACAAATAGTAAACAATTGCAGGCACAAATGAAAATCTTTGTTAGCACACCCCACCTGAACAGACCCAACAAGAACCACAGACCACACGTGCAACGAATGAGATTGTCAAGGAATCAGGTACCATACACTATAAAAGAGTAACAGCGTGCACTGGGAGGATATCCTGATGAGAGAGCAAGAGGAAAGAGGCTCGAAACAAGCTTGTCGGTTTTTATGCTTCATTTTTAAACAGTATTTTTAAACAGATGTTGCTCCCTAGTTGGTCGAGCACTTTTAGATTTTTTAAGGACATTTTTATATTGTTCATGATAATTGCTCCTCACGTTGAGCACTGTGGTCTGACAAAATCTAAAATGGAGAAAAATCATTTACACAATCCACCAAAAAACATACGTTTTCAAACCCACAAACTTACACTAAAAAAAACTGATAGAACAAACCGAGAAATTTGTATGCAACATGAGATGGAAGGCGTTCTTTCTTCCTAAACCCAAATGCAAAGAATGAAGACAAAAACACATATGGCTTTAAATCATGGCGATCACCTCTGACAGTAGATGAAATGAAAACTTTTGAAGATAAAATGAAAGGACTGATAGCCAACATTGATTCAAGACATCAAATAATAACTTTTCAAGCATCACTAACAAATGAAATAAAACAAATCTAAAAAGATTAAAAGAAAAAAAATATCCGTAAAGGCTGACAAAACTAGCTATTTCTACAAAATGGAACCAAATGAATACTCTCAACTTCTCAAGAAAAATATCCAGAGAAATTACAAGAAAGCTGATAAAACCACACATGACAACATCCACAAAAAAAGAAAAAGAACTTGTGCACCGCATGGACTTAAGCAATAGGGTGAAGGCAACAGCAGCAGAAGAAGCCTTCATAACACTTAAAGACCATAAGCCTAACTTTCAAAACAACCCACAACATGCAGACTAATACCCATCTTAATCCGGACTGGGCAAAATAAGCAAAAGGATCCTGGAAAAGATTATAGAAAATGTAAATCAAACACTGAATACAACCTTTGGAAAAACAGCTATGAAGTTATCCAATGGTTTAAGAAACTCAACAAACAGAGAAAACACAGTATTTATTACATTTGACATAGTGGACTTCTACCCATCCATAGATGAAGAACTGCTCACCAAAGCTTTGAAATATGCCAATAAACACAGAAGTAACAGAGTCAGAAATGGAAATTATTTTCCACACCAAGAAAACCCTACTCTACAGCAGAAATGAAACTTGGATTAAAAAAAAACGAGCAAAAATTCTACATTTGATGTGACCCATGGGATCGTATGATGGTGCCAAAAGATGTGAACTAGTCGGACTATTCGAGAGTGTTGCTCAAATTTCTGACCAACACTGCAGGTGTCTGTATCTCTCGGGCTGGTTGACGCCGGGATATATTATGAAAGGAAGCGTAGAGTACAGCCCTGTCATGTAGTCTCAGACCGAAATGGAAAATCCGTAGCATCATCTTAATCATCCTCATTCTCATCGATCAGCATTAAAAAAAAAAAAAAAAATGTCTCAAAATTCTGTGGCCCTTCATGCCCTGCTCTCATGGTGACCTCAGTTTCGATGTCCTCTCCACGTCTGTGGCCTTGGTTTGGTTCCGTCGGGGTCACCGGTATCGGCGAGTCCATGGGGGCTGTCGTTGGACGGACGTGGTGGCGCCCTCCGGAGGGAGAGCTCACTCACGCCGGCTCCGCGACTAAGCAATTATTGTCGTCAGTAGGGGGCTTAGTAGGTGGTGTCCTGCGTATGTTAGATCAGAACAGGCGCCACTGAACACCACTGAAGTGACTCGGCAGCAGTGCAGTGTCTCTCCGGTGTAAAAATCACAATAGAAGCAAGCAAAAAGGTAGTGAACTACCTAGATATAACATTAGACCTCAATGACCATGTGTACAAACCATATAAAAAAAAACCCAATGACATACCAATCTACGTAAATATCAAAAAAAACAATCACCCACCATCCATACTAAAAACAATACCCATGGTATAAACAAGAGACTATCCAACCTGTCATGTAATGAAGAAGAAGTATTCAAATAATGCAGCAACAGAATACCAAGAAGCATTACAAAAAAGTGGTTATAATTACAAACTACAATACAGCCCAGACAACCATACGAGCAGAAATAAGAAAAACAGGAAAAGGAAGATCATATGGTACAACCCTCCATATGACGGAAAAATAAAAAACAAATGTAGGAAAGGAATTCTTCAAAATCTTGATATCATTCCCAAAAGAACACAAACTATTCAAAATATTCAACAAAAACACCATTAAACTGTCATACTCGTATATGCCCAACCTTAAAAACATAATGACTCATCTAACAAAATGAAAAGCAGCACAGCAAAGAAAGGTGACGAAAGGACATCTTGCAACTGTACTAAAAAAAGAACAGTGCCCCTTAAGCAACAAATGTATTTACAACAACATTGTATACCAAGCTACAGTAACATCAGAAAATGAAAAAGAAACATACATAGGGATTACTGAAAACCACTTCAAAACCAGATATGCAAATCATAAGCAGTCCTTTCAAAAAGAAAAATATAAAAAACAAACAGAGCTGAGTAAATATATTTTGGAGACTTAAAGATAAAAAAGACTACAGCATATCATGGAAAATCATAAAAAGAGCAACCCCATACAACATTAAAAAAAAAAAATGCAACTTATGCTCCACAGAAAAATGGTTAATATTATGTAAAATCCCACCTAGCAACTTTGAACACAAAAGCAGAAAATAGTAAACAATTGCAGGCACAAATGGAAATCTTTGTTAGCACACCCCACTGAACAGACCCCAACAAGAACCACAGACCACACGTGCAACGAATGGTTCTGTCACGGAATCAGCTCGAAACAAGCTTGTCGGTTTTTATGCTTCAGTTTTAAACAGTATTTTTAACAGATGTTGCTCCCTAGTTGGTCGAGCACTTTTAGATTTTTAAGGACATTTTTATATTGTTCATTATATATGTATGCATATGTGTGTGTGTGTGTGTGTGTGTGTGTGTGTGTGTGTGTGTGTGTGTGTGTGTGTGTGACTTTACCGTCATCATATTTTTTTTTAGTTACATCACTCTGTCGTATATTTCTGAGAGAGAGAGACAGACAGACAGACAGAGAGCGAGAGAGGGTGCCGGGGGAGCAGTTCTCTTTTCCTATCTCCGTTTGGTAGTGTTTTGCATTCTTTACATGGGATATTTTGTCTTTTGGTGGTGGGTGGTACATTGAAAAATGTTGGTACTGCACTCTAAGTCAGTCAACAGTTTTTGCTGTGTGGTCCATGAACTGATTGGCTTCAAAATGCTCAGAACAAAAAGAGCAGTTTGCATGAAGGTACGCAGCTGATCTTCACGCCTATGGTTCTGAACCCATTTCTTGCATCTGTAAAAAACACAAAAGGAATGGTGAAACTCGACCAGTGTCTTTCGCTCACTTGCACTGAATTTGGCACGCAGACAGCTTGGATTTCTTTTAACTCTGCTTTGAGCATCTTCTTCTTGTAATTCTTTGAGAAGAGAATGGTATGCACCAAACGTTTCCCACCTTGCATGGTCTTGCGGCGCGCCCACCATCTTCGACTTTTTTTAATTCTTCAATTGTACGCAAGTGATCAAAATGATCAAAATAGCGCAAACTAAATTTTTTTTCTTCAGAGCACATGTTCAGAGAGTACTGAGCGCCGCGGCCTGTCCAGCAGCTGTGCAGACGCTTGCCGGCTGGACTGGAGCAAGCCAGCGGGGGATGTTGTTTAGATTTCCGTCAACAAACCGTCACTGCCGTGTCAAACAACCGCATTCCACTCGCTTGAGAGGGTTTTCTAGTACCGTAGTGTATCGCCAGCGGTCTGTTCTTCACTAAAAGCGCGCGTGCGCCACGCGCTCTCCTCCGGCGGCACGCGATCCTACTTTAATGCCTGTTGTAAGGCAAACTAATCGTAGATGGTTGTTGTATTTGATTGTTTCCGATGTATTACATGTTACTTGTATCCGTGATATACAAAAGTAATTGATAATGAACAAAAAGTGGTATGTCTGGTGACATTTCCTGAACAGTACTTCTTACTGTTTCTGTTATGCACTGCGCATCTACAAAACTACTACTGTTATCATCATAAAGAAGTTGACTGATGATAAAACAACAACAACAAAAAACGAAAAAAAAAAAAAAAAAAAACGGAAAAAATGTTTAGTCTGCATTACAACTGTTTACATCATCAATAATCTTTAGTAGTAGACTACTACCACCACCATTACAACTGCAACATATTTTTTTTCCTGCTTTTGATTGTTTCGATTTGTTACATGCTGCTCTACCATTACCATTCATGTACAAAAGAAAGGGATAGTGAATTGAAAAGGGGTATGTTTGGTGACATTTATTTGTGTACTAAGGTTGTGTGAAACTACTTTTTACCACCACAAAGAAACCAACGTACAATCAAAACAATAAATGAAACACACACACACACACACACACACACACACACACACACACACACACACACACACACACACGTTTACTAAATATTAGAACTGATTGAAACAACAGCAATAATTTCTCTTTTAGTACTACAAACCAACTACAAGTGCTGCTATTACGTTTTCCTTCAACTTGGTCTCCTTCCACTACTTCTACTACTACTTCGTTCTCAGCTTTCAGACCATTCCGTCGTTTTGACCTTCACTGTTTATCAGTCGATGATGAACCCAAGACATACCCGTGGGAAAGTGTACGACCATCTGGCCGAAATGCTCAAACTCCGCCAGTGTGTAGGTCGTGCACATTATGTCCCTAGCACAATAAGGGGCTTTCCCAGCACAAACTGTCGCATGTTCCAAAGTGCGACACTTTGTGCAAATCTTCTCAGCATAAAGTTTCGCACTGTTGCACAAAGTGTCGCATGCGACACTTTGTGCAGTTGCGACACTTTGTGCCGCAACACATGACCCTTTCTGTACAGTGATTCTTTTTGATTTTAGCAAGAGCAAGATGGACGACGAAAGAACGCGATTTGTGCCCTATCTTCATGAAACGAGTGATGAAAAGGCTGCTGTTCTCAAACAGCTTGTTGAAGGTCATTTCTTGCACTAAAAAAGTCATAACAAATCATAACAATCTTGTTATTGGCGACTTTATAGGCAGGGGACGACTTTACGGGCATCAAAGTCCTTCTCGTATGGTCGCCGGCGACTTTATGGGCCGGCGACCGTACGGGCATCGAAGTCCCTGCCCAATGGTCGCTGGCGACTTTATGAGCCGGCGACCATATGGGCACCAACAAGCAACGATAGCATCAGTGCTAGAAGTGGACGTAGCAACACTAGAAGCAACGATAGCATCTGTGCTAGAAATGGACCTAGCAACACTAGAAGCAACCATAACATCAGTGGTAGAAATGGACCCAGCAACACTAGAAGCAACCATAGCATCAGTCATAGAAATGGACAAAGCAACAGAAGAAGCAACAATCAGAGCACAACCAGCAGTAGGTAATAACAGCAGCTCAGTTTCAGAAGCAGCAGCAACAGTAGCAGTAGTAGTGATAGTGATAATAGTAATGGTCGTCGTAGTAGTAGTAGTAGTAGTAGTAGTAGTTGTTGTTGTTGTAAAGTCAGTAGTAATAGTGGTGCTGGTGGTAGCAACAACATAAGTAGTACTAGTAGTTTTATTGCAGTTGCAGCATCACAGAGAGAGAGAGAGAGAGACAGACAGACAGACAGACAGAGAGACTGCCTATGTTTTGTGCTCATGTCTGCAGAAGATCAGTCGTCTGCTGTCTCCACTGAGAGGCAGACTACATTGACATGAGACCAACGAAATGGAATCTGCACAATTTAGAAAGAGAGGGGATTAGTTACCGCCAAGGACATTGACTAACAAAGCACAGGACAAAACAAGACAAGTCTTGTCCTGTGCTTTGTTAGTCAATGTCCTTGGCGGTAACTAACCTGCTCTCTTTAAATTTTCCTTCATTCTCCGCCCTCAGTCACTCATTTTGAAAGGAATCTGCATAGTTAACTTCACAACAGTGCATGCGTGCACACACACACACACACACACACACACACACACACACACACACACACACACACACAGACACACACACAAACACACATACACTCACAAACACGCATACATGCACACACACACGTAAACATGCACACACACACACAAATGCTCACACACACACACACACACACACACACACACACACACACACACACACACACACACACACACACACAATTTGTAATAAGCAATGTCACCTCTGTCAAAGACCAGGCACTTGAGGCAAAGAGAGAGTTGTTTAGTGCTGCAACCTCGTCCGAACTATTGGCGGTAGGCAACATCTCTTTCAATGAACATGACAACATGAAATGAATAAACATCACCTCAGGGACGACATTCATCCCACTACAAGAGGCACCAGCATACTGGCTGGCTACACTGGACGTCGCGCGTCTGAAACCTGGTGTGGGAAACCCCGAAACGGCCTGCACGTCAGTCTAGATTCCACCGTCCCCAGTCCTACCCTGGCCCTCCACACCACGCCAGGCATAACTGCTTCCATGCATTGAGTGACTGGGACATGTTTGACCAACACTTGCTATGACTTTTGTCACAGAGATCAAGATTCACTGATATTTACGAAAATGAGCATTTCCCATTGTTTTTGACCATTAATTATGCCTGCTAAACATCTGCAGCTCATTAGTATCGACGGAATCAGTTAATTTAAGCTATTGTTAAACACAATGAGTTTCTTTTTTTTTTCATACTTCGCTACCTTCCTCCTCATGCACCTTCCTTGCTTCACGTTCTCTTTATAACTGTACTCCTCCCAGTATACGCAAATCTCTGAGATTACCTTGATTTCTCATTTAACATAAATTGATTTTTCACAAAAAAAAGAAAAAAAAAAAGAACTAATGAAACCATTTTTGACATATTTCATCGGAACTGTCGTTCCATTGCTAAAAATTAGACTTTTTAGTTCAACAGCTTGCACAACACGATCACAAGATTCTGTCTTTTCAGTCATTGAATGTTAAGAAAGAAAAGCTGCCGAAGATAAATAATTACTAATATCCATCAATCCATCAAAAGGATGATACAATGGAAAAGCCTCTACGGCTACGTGTACGTCAGGGGGTTTCTTACACTCTGCCCCAGTGCTGCACCATCTGATGGACCTAACTTAAATTCTTGTGCTGTCTCTATTGTTTTCATATCTTCGCTGGTAACCATTGTCTCTGTTTACCTTCCCCTTGGTCCAAATGAGCAGAACACTGAATGGATCCGTATGCTACAAGCAGAACAAAGTTTTTTTAAAAAAAAATCTTAATCACGGGTGAGTTTAATGCTCACTCACCTTTCTGGGAGGAGTGTCAAACAGTTACAAGCAACCGTTTTGTTGAAAATCTGGTAAATTCCTCCCTCTGTCTTCTAAAGGATGGACGAATAACATGCATACCCGATATTCCTAATCGTACAGCCACCGCCATGCTGGGGTCATCTGACATGCACTGGACATTTTTGCTATCTTTTCTTTCATGCCTGGAGGACAAGAACTTAATATTTCACCTGCCCTTGGACAAAACCACCTGCAGATCAATTTTTGATCTGCCTTTGTTTGTGATAGTCAGCAACTGGCCAAAACCAGACAGCTTGTGTACTCCATTCTGATGGGCTGATGGGTTTTAACATAATCAGTGACTTGGTACACTGAAACATCAATGTCTTGAAAAGTGACTTAGAACAGCAGTTCAGCAAAGTAAAATTTCTACCTGCCTGCTAATAAACAAAAACTAGCAAAATAATACTGAACTAATATTTGATTGCAGCAGACTTTTGAGAACTATTGCTCACATCAGGAGGGAGGTAACAGCATTCACACATGCCTGACAAAAGTGATCACCTGCCTCTGGCAGTCAGGCCTGTTACTGTCCTACCATGATACACACTTCACAGTGATTGTACACTCTTCATGAACAGTGTCAGTCATTGAGTAATGTGCACACTTCAAGGTGATTGTACACTCTTCATGATAAGTGTCAGTCACCGATGTAATGTGTTCAATTCAAATGATTTCACACTCTTCATGAACAATCAAGTCAGCCATTCATGTACACAGTTTGAGCGACTGTATATTCTCCATAAATAATTAAATGTAAATTCTTTAATATGTACATTCTTTAAAGTGAGAAAGAACAGTGCCTGGTCAGCATATTATTATTTCTGCACTGTTAACTAATCATCTGGTTGATGCATTGTTCTGAGTCTAAATAGTTCATTATTCAGAAAATTGTCTGCAAACAATTTACAGTAGATATAAAAAAGATAAGTCATCTGTATCAACTGTTTTACCCTGCCCTTTCACATGCAAAGACAAATGCACACATCTTGATATGTCAATAGGTGCGCATGTGCATGTGCAACCACATGCGCATGCACGCACGTTTGTGCACACACACACACACACACACACACACACACACACACTGAACATGGTGTTCCAACAATGCAACACTTGTTGGTGTCTTACAAGTTCTGATGATCTTAAGAGGGCGATGACGTAAAATCTTATTCAATCAATTGAGCTGCTCGTCTCTTTTTACCTCTGCCAAGGACACCTTGAACCGACGCTCCACACTCAGCCCAGAGAGAGACCTGTATGGTGGCAAGGGCCGCTGTCAAACTGAAATGAAATCCTACAAGGATGTGACTGAATGGATGAATAGAGGACTGCGTCCAGGAAGAAAGACTTGTGCTTCCCGCATCTGTGTGTGGGTGTAAGCGCGCGCAAACATGTGTGTGCGTGCGCGCGCGCGCGCGCGTGTGTGTGTGTGTGTGTTGTGTGTGTGTGTGCGCGCGCATGTGTGTAGGGCGGGTATGCAAGCTTGTGCAATGAAGCGATCAACCTACATTTCCATGCAGGTTTCAGATCCTGTAACCTGTATTGGTATGATGTGTGTGTGTGTGTGTGTGTGTGTGTGTGTGTGTGTGTGTGTGTGTGTGTGTGTGTGTAAATGTGTGTGCATTCAGTAAATGCATACACGTACATGCATGGTGAGTGCATGTGTATGCATGCATGCATTCATGTATGCGTGCACATGTGTATGTGTTCATGTGTGTGTGTGTGTGTGTGTTTGTGTAGGTGTGCATCTATTAAATACATACACGTGCATGCGTGGTGAGTGCACTTGTATGCATGCATGCATCTGTGTGTGTACGCGCACGCTGGTGCATGCACACGCGTGTGTACGTGAATGCATCAGACAGGAAGGGATATGGGTGATGGTCAGGGTGTGTGTGTGTGTGTGTGTGTGTGTGTGTGTGTACATGTGCATATGAGGACACAGATGCATGCACAAGTAAGTGCGCATGTGCGTGCATGTGTGTGCAGGAGATGGAGATTGGTACATGTGTATGCAGGGGATGGAGATTGGTAGATGTGTGTGGATGAAGACAGGGTGTGCAGGGGATGTGTGTGTGTGTTGATGATTGTGTGGGTCTGCCCGCATGGCTTGGCGCGGAAATTGACAAGAGGAGGCAAGGTGGCGGTGACACTGGCAGCACAATAGGGTCATAGTTTGGTATGTTGACGTCACACATGTTGACTTGCACAAAACCGGGGGGCAGACCTGGGGCCCAGCATTGGATTTCTGACTGTCACCACCAGCAGACGTGCAGCCATCGTTTGTGTTGTGACCTTCACTAATCCTTGGAGTGTTGGACTTCTTTTCTTCAGAGACCTGATTTGGTAGGGTTGTTCCACTTTTTTTCTCTGTTTAAAGTTCACACCTAATTTCACGTTTTTTTTCCCTAATCATATCTCAGCAGTGGCGACAATTCCACTCTGAATTCCTGAACTAAGATGTCAGAATGATGAACTGTTTGTGTGGTAAAGGAGTGTGTCTCTCAGTGAAACAAACATGGTGGGCATGGTAATGATGTGTAGTTGTACACACACACACACACACACACACACACACACACACGTTTTTATTTTTGATCCAACTCGGATCTTACTATCACCTCTCCTGCTCTTCTGTGTCTGTCTGTTTGTCTGTTGTATGGGCGTGTCATCACAGGAGCAAGTGTTACGCTACTTGTTCGTTATTTTTTTTCATTCTGTTTTTATTCACATTGATATTCGGTTTCTTGGGGCAGATATTTCTGACTTACCTTTTCTTTTTTCTTTCATAACAAAGTTGTAAATAAACCAGCTGAAACAGAGTTATCACATAAAACAGGATACAAAATAAAGCTCATTAACACAGTGCAAAACAGACAAGTGATTGATTAAAAACAGTTTAATCAAGACAGTGTACATAATGATACAGATAAAATGATAGGTACCATTTTTGAAAAGCTATTCAAATAACTTAAAATCTATATTAAAAAAATGTAGTACAAATAGATTAAACATAACACATACTCATACTATGTTATCAAATTCTGATTCTTAAGGGGACAGGAAAAAAAACACAACAGTATGACAAGCAGAGAGAGAGAGAGAGAGAGAGAGAGAGAGAGAGAGAGAGAGAGAGAGATCTTTAATACGCAAGGATGAAGATTTTAGGCCAAAACCCGGTGTAACAGCCCATTCTTACACCCCCACCCCCACCCCACCCTCTGGAACTTGCCCTGGGTAGCTCTGGGCTAGCCGTCTGCGATCCACCTCGCCTTTGACCGTAACAGTACACCTTCCATTTTCTGTTCTCTGATCGCTCTTAATTCTTAATTTTTTTTCTCAGTCATTCCTATTTCAGCTTCTCCTTTATTCTCTATCCTCTCAAGAATCTTTATATTTTTCGCGATTTCGGTTTCTTTTTCTGATGTTTTTTTTTTTCTTTTTCATTGTAACGTAAGCTATGATTTACTTCCTATTTTCATTAAAAGGAAATCTAGGAAGACTCTGCCTTTTAATTTAAATTGGAGTCCAGATGTTATTAACTCAGACAATACTGATTGATCTTGTATTGCTGACTGATCAACTATGTGTTCTTTTATCACATTTAGAATAAATTCATTAATTTCATCTACATGTTGTTTATCCTTTAGTAGAGATACATTTCCAGAATCCTTTAGACTTTTTACACTTTTACCGAATTTCAAACATAATGTAACCATCGAATGGTCAGATCGATAACCTGGTTCAATATCAGAAGTTTCATAATAAGAAATAAGATACTATACTCAGATAGTAAAAAGAAGTCTAATCGACTTTGCTTAAGTGGAGTTCGTCTACGCCAGGTATATCTCCTACATTCCGAATTCTCTTCTGCCAACCCAATTTCTTCTGTCATGTTTATGAGTTCTTCTCTTGCTTTCCTATTATTATAGTGTACATAATTGTAACAGTCAAGATGGGGATCCATTGTGATGTTCCAATCACCCATACAAATAATATAATTGGTATCATAACTCCTTATGTTTTCCTGAAGCGTGCTGTAAAATAGTGGATCATCTTTATTAGGTCCATACACATTAACCAGGAGAAAGTGTTTTTTCAAATGTACTAACTGCTGCAATTATGAAGTTACCGTCTTTATCTCGTTGGACATTTGTTGTTTTGAATTCAAAATTATTTGAAAATAATACAGCTACACCTCTGGAATTTGACCGATATGAGGCAAATAAGCATCTGTAGCCCCATTCTGTAGTTACGTATTTCTAAAGTTTATTGGTAAAGTGGGTGTCCTATAGACAGTAAACTGAATGATTTTGCTGTTTAAATAGTGAAAGATATCCCTACGTTTATGTATGTCACCTAGACCTGACAATTTAAGGACGCAATAGTTAGACTATCCATGGCGATTGAAAAAACATTTCAGTATATACAAAGCATAGAACACAGGAGGTTAACACAATGGAAAACAAGAATGAAGCCCAGTTCTTCCATAAATCACAGCTTATATAACAATAATCCTCATTGAGTACATTGACGCACTGCTTCCCACAGTCTGTTACACAGAAACACATATTAACAAATACAAATATGAAAAAAGTGTACATAATCTCTGCATGAGAGATCTGAAAAATACGTAAAAATGTCGTAATCTACGTCACCACCGCAAGCGAGCACCGAGTGCAAATGACTTAAGAAAAAAAAAAAAAAAAGGGGGGGGGGGGGGGGGGGGGGGGGTTGATTGTGTCGACGTTTCAGCGTTTCAGAAGAAAAGAAGAAAGAAAGGTTTGAAAAATAAGACATATTCTCATTATAATCTGAAAGTTAACAAGGAAAATATGAAATGCAACGCAAAGTAGACATGAATGGACTGAATTATGAAAAAGAAAGCAGACCGAGGTCGGGTAAGGACTGGGCAGATGAGCCAGGGGGGAGGGGTGGGGGGGGGGGGGGGGGGGGTAACTACGGTCCAGGTTATAAAAATAATAACATAGGGGGACATACACACACACGCACGCGCGCGCGCGTGCACACACACACACACACACACGCGCGCGCGCGCGCGCGCGCGCGCACACACACACACACACCTACTCCATCAAAACTAAAAAAATGATTGAGGGTGTGTCGACTCTCCAAAAATTAACCATATTATAGATCCACAAAAGTGTGAAATGCCGGGAGGGTGTCGGAGCAGAGAGGGACGCGGGGGGGGGGGGGGGCACCAGGGAGGGAAGGAGCCATCAAGAAAAAAATTCCTTCTGTGAATAAAAAGAAAAATAATAGAAACAATAATAAGAAAAAAAAATAATAAATACCTTGAGATACAAGCTGTTTTTCTTTTGACTAAGATGTGTGACAGAGGGAGGGAGGGAGCAGTTGAAGAGCGTGTGTTTCGTTTAATTTGGGGGGGGGGGGGGGGGGGGGGGGGGGGGGGGAACATCACCTACAAGGCCAGCCTGCTCCCTCCCAATTCATGACTTGAGTCTTTCTCACTGCAGGAGAGGCCTCCAGGAGGCAGGAGTTGAGTATTCACTTGCGCTGGATTGTTTGCCGTTCAAATTCCATGCCACCTAGCGCACATCACACCCACGCGCACTCACACGAATGCGCATGTGGTTGACAAGATTATAAAAAAAATAAAGGTAAAAAAAAAATGGGATTAATAAATAAGTCAGCCAAGAAAGAAATCACTCAAACGACGTACCAATAAATCGATCAAAAATCCATCAGTCAGTCGGTGTGGGAAAACACACACACACACACACACACACACACACACACACACACACACACACAAGCTGGCAGACATCAATACAAACTTCTCATAGTTACCACAGACTTGTTACAATTGTAACAAAAAATGTGAACACAAAATATAAATAAGAGCAAAAATTCACGCACACACACACACACACACACACACACACACACACACACACACACACACATAAAACATACATACGCGCGCGCGCGCGCGCGCGCCCAAACACACACAATTCATCAGTCCACGCGCACCCTGAGCGCAACCGTGCACAAGCGTGAAAAGAACAGTTACACATGCCAGTAAATGCGCGTTTCTGTTCACCGGGGGCTCAATACATCTTACAAACAAGCAAACAGATTGGTCTTTAGTATTGGAAGGTATGATCAAATCGTGTGTGCGAGCGCGCGCGCGTTGAAGTGATTACTTGTAAACTGAGTTACAATTTCAATCGAGGGTTATCACGATTATCACTATGAGCGTTACCAATAATATCAGCTGTGTGCAGCCATCGCTGTCAAATAGTACCTCCCGCATCATCTTGTAGAAGGAAACAAAGCAAAAAACAAAAAACATAACCTCTGTTTCAAAAGCAACTTCACAAAAGAACAACTAAGACACACACACACACACACACACACACACACACACACACACACACACACACACACATACACACATTAGCGCGCGCGCGCGCGCGCACGCGCAAGGTAAACAGCAATAATAACAACTATGTTGTTATATAACAGTATTTTGATTTTGCTTCACACCCATGCTACAGTATAATCAACAGTGTCGGCATGTTATCACAAAAAATTCTGCATTCTTTCACATACTTGTCTCCCCTGCTCACTATCATCAGTATATCATCAGTCGATTATGTAACAAAGCAACCAATTCGACGACTGGCTGGCCATTCATTTTTATAAACAAATATAGAGAAGAGAGAGGGGTGTAGAAAAAGTCAACCAGCCCATTTATAGGTCAATCAAGCAATAACACAAGTCAGTTTGCACATCAGCCCTTAGCCTGACAATCAGCCAGCAAATAAACGTACACAGAATCACGATTGGACATATTTACGTAGTAGGTGCGCGAGTAGGCTGTGCGCGCGCGTGTTCTTTCCGGTGTCCATCTCCCCCCGGAACGCTCCCCCTTGGCCCGAAAATAAGCGAAAATGGCCAAGAGGTTGCTTGGAGGAGTGAGCAAGGGAAAGACTGTGGATAAAGTACAACAGGGGCTCTCTTCCCCACAGGGAAGAGTCACACCGCTGTTGGCTGCTGTGTTTATATGGTACGTGCCCGCGAACGCGAGCATGCATATGCGCGCGCGCGCAAAGAGAGACAGGAAGAGAACGTGAAAGGGAGACTGACAACAGAGAGAGAGAGAGTGTGTGTCACATACCTCTAAAGGAGAGGAGTGTCTAGGGTAACATATAAGTGACTTCCTAAATGTTAAACTGAACTCTTGACTCCAGCGCTTTTATCCACCACCAAAAGGCAGACGAAACTTTACAATTCAACAAACGTTTATTAACAACACGTGACGATATACAAACTAACGGGGTCACAGGACAAGACAAACATAAATCTACTTATCTCTCGACAACAGTTCCTTAAATTGATGGCGACCGATGAGATCGCGAAGGATAACACAGTGCTCCCTGAAGAATGTTGCTCTGTACCGTCCGTGTTTACAGTTCATAACGCAGCATTGAAAAAATAAACACAGCTCTCCACAGTGAGTATTCTTCTGGACCGTTCAACGCAGCATCAAAAAATCCTTGTTTTCAGTGAGATGAAGCACACCTTCGTTTTGATGTACAAAGAACAAAATAACACACGTCGAATATTTTACGATACAATTTCTCCAATAATATCTCTGTCCACTGGTTATTGGATTTTTTTCTTCTTCTCAAGCAGATAAACAACGAAGTCCAGGAATACGTCGTGGGACGGTAAATGAAGAGGTCGAAGAAGAAGAAGATTAAGTAGATGGGAAAACAGTCAGTGTAGAAATATGAACATAGGAAACGTAGCAACCTTGGAGAACTCAGAAGGAAAATAACGCCTGAAAGAAAAAACAGATACACAGACTCATAAGTTCCAGTTCAATTTGCTGAGCAAGTTTCTTCCCCCTTCTAATTTAATATCTTGTCCGCCCCATATACATTTTCACTATTCTACTACTACATTTACAATTTGTACTAAAAAAAAAAAAAAAAAATTACCTATCTGTTCTGCACTTAACTACAGACTGACAACACAAGACCAACAAACGATCGCTAATATTGATCAGGTTTGTTGTCCCAGCTCCCCAATCTGGAATAGAAAGGAACAATGAAGTTAGTAAGCTATATTAATTTACGTTGAGCGAATCGTGCAGTTCAAGTCACTGAAATATGAAAGAAACTGGAGTTTAGTTGTTCGAAATATAGATCTGCAATGCTCACCCTGCGGCGCCCGATCAGATGTCCAGTCTCCACTTGCATCAAACTACACTACATACAAATATGCCCTCTTGGTTGTTGTGGATGGTACTAATATAATAAAATACAAAGTGCCAGACCACAAACAAACCAGGGGCATAGAATGTAAGCTAAAATGCGGAGTGGAATGCAACTCGCAGCCTCCATACAGAAAATAGTCAAACCGTTTTTTTTTTCCTTTAAATTCATACACCCTTGACCGATACGGCGCTGAGACAATTTGTTTGTACATATATATAAGAATCATAATAATTTGAACGGACAGATCATGGCCACGTAAAACATACCATACGAGTTCTCATGCATTTTAAAAGTGAAATGATATGTTTCAATACCCCGGCGCTATGCATTATTTCAGCACATCCGCAGTGCGTCAAAATAGCTTATAAATTTCGTCAGAGTACGAATGACGTCTTTTGTTTGTGACATCACCCCCCATCTTAAGACAAAATTTGCAGAATTTTGTGAACTAAGCAAACAAGCGAGTTTCGTACACAGACGATGATAACAAAGTTCAGCTTCGTCGGCTCCAATAAAATGCTACACTTTCATTTACCAGTTCCCAATGATGTTTTGCGCATTATAGATCATTAACCCAGGATCTATTCATACATGCTACGCCATGCATAACTTCACATGAAAGTAAGAACAATTTATCATGGCATATAGAAACACCAAAAAAAATAAATCTGAAGCATCTCGCTTCCACAAAAGTTTCATGTCAATACATTACGTAATACTTCCATAACCTACTTCCCCCACTTAGACAGCAATCAGTCTCCTACAATCACAATATCAACAATGACCATAGTCCATCAACCATCTCAATGTTCTGTCGATCGAACATATTCATTACACATTTCAAAGCACCAGCACATCTCATGCTTCAATACATCTTCTATGAGCACAGCATCAATATCTCAAATAGTCAAATAGACTTTCGACCTCATTACGTTCCACAGCATATAAACAGCAATATAACACGTTGTGCACATCTTCCCAAGAGTCAAACAAAGCATGTTAATACACGTCATGATAATCTCCAGATCAAAACATCTGATGACATACAGCAGTACATGTGTTTACGATTTACTCAACTTCAGAGCGACTGAGATAGTCTGCTCCGACATTTTCCCTGCCTGGTATTACACGGATGGTAAAGGAATGTTCTGGAGCTGAATGGCCCAGCGCATCAATCTGCCATTTTCAGTTTTTGTTCTACTGAGGTAACTCAAGGGTTGATGATCAGTCTCCAGAACGAACTTCGTCCCAAACAGATACGGCTCAAACTTTTTAACAGCCCAGACCACCGCCAAACATTCTTTTTCGATGGTCGAATAGTTTTCTTCAGCAGAGTCTAACTTTCTACTAGCGTACAGTACTGGTTTCAGTGTGTGGCTCTCAGAATCTTTCTGTAATAAAACAGCTCCTACAACTGTGTTCGATGCATCCGTTCTCAGCACGAATTCTTTCGTAACGTCTGGTAATGACATGACTGTTTCTGCGTCAGTTCTCGTTTCAGTCGTGTAAATGAACTTTCACACTTATCAGTCCACATCACTTTATCTGGCTGTCCTTTCCTCATCAAGTCTGTCAGAGGTTTGACCAAATCAGCAAAATGTGGAATAAACTTCCTGTAGTACGATGCCAAACCGATGAAAGATCTCACTTGTTTCTTTGTTTCAGGTCTCTTGGCGTCTCTCACCTTCCCAATTTTGTCGTCTTCTGGCCATACTTTACCCTGACCAATCTGGTGACCCCAAAATGTCAGTGTTTCAAAACCAAAATAACACTTGCTAGGTTTCACGGTTAAACCTGCTTCTGCTGTGTGCGCTTCAGTACTGTTCCGACTGTTCTGACATGTTCTTCCCAAGCATCGCTGGCAATCATGATATCATCAATGAAATTGTCAACATCTTGTAGATCTGCCAACATCTTTCGCATCATCCGAGTGAATATAGCTCTCGCATTTCTCATACCGAATGGCATACGTGTCCATTGGTATTGCCTGATGGTGTGCTAAAAGCAGTTTTTGGTCGATCTTCCTTTCTCATAGGGATCTGCCAGAATCCTTTTGAAAGATCTATTTTGGTGAAATATTTTGCCTTGCTGATCTTGCTAAACATCTGGTCAATGTTTGGTAACGGTTCTGCGTCAAATTGAGTCACCTTGTTGAGTTTCCTATAGTCTATACAGAAACGAACATCACCTTCCTTCTTCTGCACCAGCACAATTGGTGCATTGTATGGTGATGTCGTGGGTTCAATTACTCCCATTTCCAACATTTGATTCACCTCTTTCTTAACAGTTTCAATCTGTGAATGGGCCAGTGGGTATTGTTTTACCCCGACAGGTTGCGAGTTCGTTAGATTCAACGCACATTCTCCTAGGTTTCTCACCTGGCAAATCTGTGAATACCTGTTTGTAGCTGGCAGTCAGCTTTTCAACTGCTGATCTCATTTCTGCAGTGAGTGCAGGATCTATGTTCACATCGGTATGATACTGAGTCTGCTTCAACGGAATGAGGCGTATGTGACTTGGATCATATTGATCATCAGCTGCGTCATCATTGTCGTTAATGATGACAGCGATGTGTGGTGGATCTTGTTCTGGCCTATCAACATACTCTTTCAACAGATTGACATGGAGCAACTTCTGTCTTCCGTCAATCATGATTCTATAGTCCACTCTGTTTAGTCTTTCCGTGACAGTGTAGGGTCACTTCCACGTCAGTTGCAGTTTGTTGTGGTTCGTCGGTAGAAGAACAAGTACCTTTGATCTCTACTCTTTGTATGTCTGTCAAAGTTTCGTTGGTATCTGTTTCGTTGGCTTTGCTTAGATTCTCTCTAGCTGGTCTGCATGTCTCTTCGAGTCTGTTTCAAAGGTCTGTTATATATTCAGCAGTGGTTCTTGTCTGACTGTCTTTTCGTCAGTCCAACATTGTTTCAACACTTTCAACAGTCCGTGAACCTCCCTACCATAGAGCAATTCGAAGGGTGAAAACATCAACGATTCCTGGGGGTTTTCGACGATAAGCAAACAACAAAGCTGGCAAGAATCTGTCCCATTCATGGGGTTGTTCACCGACTAACTTTTGAGCATTAATTTCAATGTGCCGTTAAAACGTTCTACAAGCCCATTGGTTTGTGCATGATATGGGGTTGTGGTAGTACCTCTAATGTTCAACAACCGGTTGACTTCCTGCATTGTTCCGGACACAAATTGAGTTCTACGGTCAGTGAGAATTTGTTTTGGAATCCCTACTCTAGACCAAATTTCCATAATGCTTCCGCTACCGTGATTGTATCATTTGATGGAAGTGGGATAGCCTCTGGATATCTCGTCGCATAGTCAACTACAGTCAGTATGTATTTGTTCCCTTGGTTGGATGTCGGATGTATCGGTCCAATCAGGTCGATGGCAACTCTTTCAAACGGTGTCTCCATCAATGGCATTTTCATCAATGGTGCCTTTTTCATTGATCCCTTGTGCACGCATCTGTGACATACGTCGCATGACTGGCAATATCTACGAATGTCTGCGTAGATTCCTGGCCAAAAGAAATCCGAAGTGATTGTATCTCTGGTCCTTTTTATGCCTAAATGTCCTGACATTGGTATGTCATGTGCCACACGCAAAATTTCTGGTCTGAGACGTTTTGGCCCCATCACTTGTTCGTACTCTTTTCCATGGAGAGAAATAGATCTGTATAATACGCCATCATCCATGGTGAATTTTGCCTTATCTCGTCTCGTATCATGTTTCGGGTTACGAGCAAGTTCAAAATATCTTTTCAATGTCTCATCTGCCTCTTGTTCATGGTGTAGATCTCTCTAGGATTGTCGCCAAGAGATGTCTCTTTCAGTTTAAGAGGGGTCATATCAGTCTTCGCTTCAGTCTTTGCTGTGATCGCTGACGTAATTGTCATGGCCTCGGCAAACACAGGCACTTTCTGCTTTTGTCCATCTTCCATTGTCACAGTGTTTCCGATCAGTACAGAGAGCTCTGGCCGGTCCATGACTACTGCTTCTACATTGCCTGAGAAGTATGGGCAGTCCATGTGTACGATCGCTATGGGCATTACCTTTTTCACGTCAGAACTGGCTAACGTGATGCTCTGTGTCTTCTTAGTATAAAATTTCTTGGGCATGAGTCTCTGTCAACAACTAGGACGTGCAATCCTGTATCGCGCAAAGCTTGCACATTCTTGCCTTCTACAGTTGCATCACATTGTGGTTGAAAATCAATCTTTCTGCAATTATCACACAATGTACTGACAACATTGACCTGCTGGGGTTCACTCTCTTCAGGAGTGATAACTGCTGCAGAATTATTCTTATTCATCTGCGTGTTATGTTTTGGACAATATCTTGCAATGTGATTTCCACCACAGACATAGCATGTTGGTCTGTAATTTCTGCGTTAGAAATCTTGTTTGCCATACGGTTGTGTATTGTCAGTCCAACCAGTGTTTGTCACATTACTTCCGCCTTGGTTGGATGATTGTTTATTTGGCCCAAAATTCCGATTACCGCCCGAAAATTTTGATGGTCCGTTCTGATCAAAGTTACGACGTTGGGGTGGGTGATTTTGCCCACGTGGTACAGTTTCCCTATGAGCCCGTTCGGCCTCACGGATGTCTTCAAACAAATTTGCCGCTGCAACAGCCTTTCGCATGGTTTGAGGATTTTTGTCCCTAACATAACGAGCCTTTTCAAACTGGAGTGCCTCAGTGAAACGCTCAACAATGAGCATATCTTTCAGATCTTCCTGTCCCTTACCTGAAAGTTCGATCCATCGATCTAACCACAGACTAAGTTTATCACAATAATCCTGAGCTCTTTCGCCAACCTCAATTTTTGCCGTTCTGAACCTTTTACGGTATGACGCGGCGCTGAGCTGGAACTTATGCAGAAGTGCATTCTTGATGCAGTAGAAGTCTGCTGAATCGTTAGCAGATAGGTTAACATAAGCTTCCCTTGCTCTGCCTTTTAATAAAGGAGCTATGCGTGTTCCCCATTCCTCTTCAGCCCAATTGTTGATAGTTGCGATCTTCTCAAACTGATTGAGATACAACTCTACATCATCCTTATCTTCTAAATAAGGTAGTTTGACTTTTGCACCTGAATTCGTTTTATGCTGTATGCGATCGCAGTGAGACTGAGTCAAGTCTCTTCCTGACTCAATTCTTTTTAATTCTAATTCATGCTGTCTTATCTTGTCACGCTCTTCCTTCTCTCTTTCTTTCTCCTCTTTCTCTCTCTCCAATTCATATTGTGTAATCTTATCACGCTCTTCCTTTTCTCTTTCTTTACAAATTTCTACGTACTCCACGAGAGCTGGCCCTTGCAAACCAAGCATCTCCACTTCAGCCTTTGTTACGTCCCAAATTGTCGCACCTTCCCAAATTGTCGTAACGACAATTTGAGATGACAGTTGAGGACCAAATTGTCGCACCTTCCCAAATTGTCGTAACGACAATTTGGACGACAGTCGAGGACCAAATTATCGTACTGCCCAAATTGCGTCCCAAATTATCGTAGCTGCCCAAATGTTGCTGCGCCGATTATTGTGACAGTGTTTTTTCCACACATCATGTAACACCATATCTGTGTGTTAAAACTGCTATGGTAATAGGAATAACGTATTGAGTCATTTTCATCACATCTTGCATCCTGTTTGTAGAGTTTCACAACAAGATGACATCCAAAAAGACATTGTCACAATGACATGGGAATCACAAAGAAACAGAGTCAAACCAACAGAACCTATAAATTATGGCATCTGGGATCATACATTTGAGGTGTCACAATATGATATTTGAAACAAAAAGAGCAAATGTTCACACGACACGCATTGAACTGTCAAACGCATTCATTTTACCGTTCATCCTGTGACCTGAGTAAAGGGTCAAAGGTCATTGAAATGATGCATATTTGTAGTCCTCAAGGCAGTTACTACCGTGCAAAGTTTGAAGAAATTCGGTACGATAGTCTTCAAAAACCAGCCAGTGTCAAGATTTTCACTGCACGCATTCTATGCCAATTATCTCCTCCTGAATTTAGGAATTCCCAACAAAACTGATTTGTATAAATTACTTTTACCTTAGCTATATGTATACAAAGTTTCATCTTGATCAGATCAGTGGTTCTTGAGATATGCGAACAGTAAAATTTTAGGTTTTGCTTATTTTATGACCTTGAATAAAGGTCAAAAGGTCACCAAAAATAATGCACACTTGTAGTGCTCACAGAAAGTTATAATCACATAAAGTTTAAAGTTTGAAGAAAAACTCGGTACCAGTCTTCGAAAAAGCCCCAATGTTAAGGTTTCGGGCAAATTTTAGTGCACAACAGTTATCTCCCCCTGAATGAAAAATAGCCGAACAAAAGCGGTATGCACTTTACATCCATACCAAGTTTCATATTGATAATATGCACGGTTCTTTATATAAAGAGATGTGAACACGTTGTGATAAGTTAGCACACTCTAAATTGCATTCATCAAAAAGAGGTGATTTGGTGTTATATCAGTGCTGGGTCAATTCATTTTTAACTCATCAGTTTCTCGCTTGAGCAGTCAGTCAGTCATTCATTGTCTGGTGCATCGGGCAAAATATGTGCACTTCAGGTCCAAATTGTCGGAACGACAATTTGGGATGTACGGTCTGACCCAAATTGTCGTTGCTACGACAATGTGGTCCTCGACTGTCATCCCAAAATGTCGTTACGACAATTTGGGAAGGTGCGACAATTTGGGACGTTACAGCCTTAAATCTGAGAAAATCCTCGGACACCACAGATTCAACATTTTGGCTACGCCTTGCTGCATTTCTATCTTTCGGCATTGTAAATAGTTTACCTGTGTACAGTACAGCTACTGTAATAGTAAAATAATACACTAAAGATAAGATATACTATAGCCAAAATTAGATTTATATGACACTAGTGCCTCCTCCACAGGTACTTGTGGAAAAATCGCAATAGCACAATATTCTACGTAATAACAGCTAACAAGCTGGTTTCCTGTGTACTGCTACACACGATGGTGTTCTTCCCAACGAACACGATCACTACCTGTTGCAATAGCTTAATACTCCGTGTACTGCTACACCCGACACTGTTCGCTCTGACGAACACAACTACTATCCTCCACGATAGTTCAATTCTGTTTCACCACTCGTGAAACCACTGGATCTCCACAGGTCCGTTCCACATCAAATACGTCTCAACTCCTATGAGATTACTGGATCACACAGATCCCTCATGCTATCTACAGTCTCCCTCACATGAGACTTGCAACCACCTTAGTCAACACCTTGGACTAATAATTGCAATAGCACGCCAACGGTTTATGATACACCAGGGTATCTCTAAAGGAGAGGAGTTGTCTAGGGCAACATATATGTGACTTCCTAAATGTTAATTGAAATGTTCACTCCAGCGCTTTCACCCACCAGCTATATATCCCATCCACCACCAAAAGGCAGACGAAACTTTTACAATTCAACAAACGTTTATTAACAACACGTGACGATATACAAACTAACGGGGGTCACAGGGCAAGACAAACATAAATCTACTTATGGAAATGGCGGAGATCTCCAAATGATCACAGCTCAGTCTCCGTGGAAAACAGCTGTCCACACTCTCGACAACAGTTCCTTAAATTGATGGCGACCGATGAGATTGCGAAGGATAACACAGTGCTCCCTGAAGAATGTTGCTCTGTACCGTCCGTGTTTACAGTTTCATAACGCAGCATTGAAAAAATAAACACAGCTCTCCACAATCAGTATTCTTCTGGACCGTTCAACGCAGCATCAAAAAATCCTTGTTTTCAGTGAGATGAAGCACACCTTCGTTTTGATGTACAAAGAACAAAATAACACACGTCGAATATTTTACGATACAATTTCTCCAATAATATCTCTGTCCACTGGTTATTGGATTTTTTTTCTTCTTCTCAAGCAGATAAACAACGAAGTCCAGGAATACGTCGTGCGACGGTAAATGAAGAGGTCGAAGAAGAAGAAGATTAAGTAGATGGGAAAACAGTCAGTGTAGAAATATGAACATAGGAAACGTAGCCACCTTGGAGAACTCAGAAGGAAAATAACGCCTGAAAGAAAAACAGATACACAGACTCATAAGTTCCAGTTCAATTTTGCTGAGCAAGTTTCTTCCCCCCTTCTAATTTAATATCTTGTCCGCCCCATATACATTTTCACTATTCTACTACTACATTTACATTTTTTACTAAAAAAAAAAAAAAATTTACCTATCTGTTCTGCACTTAACTACAGACTGACAACACAGACCAACAAACGATCGCTAATATTGATCAGGTTTGTTGTCCAGCTCCCCAATCTGGAATAGAAAGGAACAATGAAGTTAGTAAGCTACATTAATTTACGTTGAGCGAATCGTGCAGTTCAAGTCACTGAAATATGAAAGAAACTGGAGTTAGTTGTTCGAAATATAGATCTGCAATGCTCACCCTGCGGCGCCCGATCAGATGTCCAGTCTCCACTTGCATCAAGCTACACTACATACAATATATGCCCTCTTGGTTGTGTTGTGGGTGGTACTAATATAATAAAATACAAAGTGCCAGACCACAAAACAAACCAGGGGCATAGAATGTAAGCTAAAATATGCGGAGTGGAATGCAACTCGCAGCCTCCATACAGAAAATAGTCAAACCGTTTTTGTTTTTGTTTTTCGTTGTTTTTTTTTTCTTTAAATTCATACTGTTGGAGCTACGCACAGCAGTGTACACATCCGTTAAGTCCGCTATCTTGGTTTTTCGTCTGCACTTCCGTTTGCGTGTTTTCGATTTTGTCGTCTGCATACAGTGTCCGACTGTTGAGTTGAACCGAAACTTGTACAGTCACAGCCTGTCTATTTGAGTGCTTAACTGCATCTTAATACATTTTGTCTCAACAATGACCGCGTACTAAATTGTCCCAGTAGAGCTATTCTAATGAAGTATTTTGGCATCGCTTCCTACTTTGAGGGCAAGATTTTGCGTCCTTCGTTTCAGCACAAAGCTCTGTTGGTTTGTTGTGTGGACAATCAATCACCTACAGTCACATTTGTCATTATGCTTGGAGTAACGGTTCAGTATATGATGTGAGTGTATGATGTGAGTCTAAATTCAAGTGTTGCCAGACGACAAGGTTTACAGGAACACTTTCGTCATCCATGTTTTGACCAATCAGCGGCAGACAAAAAACCAAGATGGCGGACCTAACCGGATGTGTACACTGCTGTGCGTAGCTCCATGTAATTCATACACCCTTGATACGGCGATGAGACAATTTGTTTATATATATATATATATATATATATATATATATATATATATATATATATATATATATAATAAGATCATAATAATTTGAACGGACAGATCATGGCCACGTAAAACATACCATATGAGTTCTCATGCATTTTAAAAGTGAAATGATATGTTTCGATACTCCGGCGCTATGCACTATTTCAGCACATCCGCAGTGCGTCAAAATAGCTTATAAATTTCGTCGGAGTACGAATGACGTCTTTTTGTTTGTGACAGAGAGAGAGAGAGAGAGAGAGGGGGGGGGGAGGTGGGACAGAGAGACCGATGATTTATGATGTAAGTTACCTCAGTGTGTGTGCACGCACGCACGCTCCGCGTGTGTATGTGCCCGCGCACTCTTCCTTTCCCTTTCTTTTTTTGCACAATGTCAGCTTTTTTTTCTCTATCCCTTCCCCCCCTCCCCCTCCCTCCTGGTCACCTAATAGGTATAGGTATACAGGTTCACAGCAAACACATTTAGATTGCAAACATCACAAAATGAAGTCTTAATGTACATTCACATGGTTCGCAATGAGGAAAAACATCAAACTGATGCGTCATTTTTTCATGCAAAGAAACATGTTTCAAATAATGGCCTCACACACACACACACACACACACACACACACACACACACACTCCACAGACGCATACAAATGGGCCACTACTCCTGCCCATGTAAAATATTG